>PVIC010014024.1:0-37143 GCA_004025085.1 Thryonomys swinderianus
GGAAAACAGGACGCAACCTGGAAATGACAGAATCGGTGGGATACTTGCAATGGATAAGATTTACACCATTACTAGCCTTGAAGAATAAATGATTAGCACACTCAAAATAATCTAATGGATATTATTCAAGATGAAGTAGAAACTAGAGGAATACAAAAATAAGTGAAAATTTTAGTAATCTTAAGAGTTCTAACATATGGCTGAACATGTTTCACTGAATTCCACAAAGGATGGAGTAGAAAGATTAAACAATTACCAAATCAAAGGACAAATGAGAATCTTTAAAGCAATGGATAAAAGAAATTTAATGATGCTTAAGCAGGTGGCATAGTACTGTTTGAAGATATTTTTAAATTTAGGATAATCATGTTTTAAAACTATGCTTAACTCACTATGGATAATAAACAGTAGTAATAAAATCAAATTTCATTATATATATATATATATATATATATATATATATATATATTCAGTTAACAAAGGTGTCGGGCAGAAAAAAAGACAACATGTAAAAAGAGAGGAGAGTAAATTTTTAAAAATAAAATAAAAGGCATACATGGCAGAATTTGAGGCAACCATAGCTTTAAGTCTTTAAAAAGTACAAATGGTAAAAATTCACATTAAATAGTATATATTGTCTCATTGAACTAAAAACAAAGAACTAAATATATACTCTTTGCTGCTTATAAGAAATCAATAGTAACAAAGATACAGAAGGGCATTTCCTAATGATAAAAGGTGCAATGAACAAACAACTCTGTCATATATATACATATACACATATATATACGTATATATGTATATATATATATATATATATATATGTATGCATGCTCTTTTAAATGCATAACTTGGCAAAATCTGGGAAAAGAGAAAGTATAAGTAGGCAAACCTACAATTATAGTTGGAAATGTCAATATTTCTCTCTCATTAGGTGATATAAAAATTGCTCAAAATTAAACATAAATATATAAGACTTGAAAAACACTGTCAAATTGCTTAACATAATTGATGCTTACAGAACACTTTGCTCGACAACTAGAATAAATGGAATATACACTCTTTACAAGGATACATGGTGAATTCATCAAGCCAGACAACACACTGGGAGAAAGCAAAAAACAAAAAACTACAATGAATTTTAAAAAATGGTGCATAACTGAGTTGTGACCAAAGTGGAAAATTAAATTAACAGAAAAAGTAGACTCAAATAGTGCATATGATTGTACAATAGCAAACACTAGTAAAAAGAATTATAGATTTGAAAGTTTAATGATGAAACCCCCGATTCTAGTGTCCCAAAAGAACAGGCTCCTCTTAGGTCACAAAATGGCCATCAAGGTGACGAACAATGGGAAAAATCAGGAAAGGAGATGTAAGCTACATACCCAAGTGGTGAGCCTTCCAGAACTGTCCAGCTGCTGACAGACACTAGGATTTACTGAAAGAGAGACTAAAGACAGGTTGTACATTTGTGTGGCACAGTTCGCTCTGTTATGATCCTGGGAGTAGTCCTTTAAGCTTCTGGGAAAGTCATCCTTGTTTGAAGTAGTAATTAGGTTCCAGCCTCGGTTTCCATCATGGGCTAATTCATTAGCCCCAAGCGGGCAGAACCAGTAACCCTTAGAGGGTGTTCCGTGGCCCTCTACTTTCAGGACAATGACTGTTGAGAATTCCATCCTTTACTCCACTGATCTGTAACTGGATATTTTCAAAGCTGGCAGCTGGGGGGTGCCTGCGGATTTTTTAAATTTTACACTTTTTAGTTGCTTTTGTCTTAGTGTCCTCAATCTTGAAGAGAGTTGTGGTAAGCCAGGTTAATTTAGGACTAACAAGTGCTTTATTATCAGAGGTAGAGAGACGCTCTGTAAGTGTTTAATATGCTTATGTGCAGCACTCAGCAGGGATATGAGTCAATGTTTTAAAGCAGTATAGAAGACAGATATAAAATGTGATCAAATACATCAAATTTTATCGGGTTTTTTATTATGAATTAGACGGTTGCAAACCCATCTTACAGGTGTCTGTTACAGGCCTAGCTTCTATGTCCCTGTTACAAATAGAAAACAGCTGAAGCTAAAATTAAATTCACCAGCTAAAGTAACACTTTGACAACATAGATTTTTTAAGGAATTTTTATTAAATTTGTCAGGAAAAAAATACTTTTAAGTTGAGGCTCTGTAAAGAAGGATTTTTCAGAGAAAGGTAGAAATCAATTAATTCCGATTTCAGTCTGCCATCTGTTCTGTAACATCTGCATTGCACATCGGTATAAGTAAGATTAAAGTATTTTCCCACTTGTAATATTAAGAAAAAATTTCCAAAAGATCACTAAGATCTTCAATGCAACATTTCATATTTCGAAGGGTAGCTCAGAGAATTTATTTTAGAGTGAAACTCTGGTCAAAGAGGGGTGCATAGACCCAAATGTATTTTCTTATTTCTAAAGAAGTAAACATATATGAAGCAAACACATAAATGTAGTACTTTCAACAAATTCAGTTATTATTTGAAAAATGGAAATAGAGATTATATATGGTGTGTTAGAGTAGACATTTTTCTACACAGCATATAAATTTTGAGGTAAAAAGTTGACAAATTAGTGTGTTCTACAATCAGTTGGATAAAGTTTTCCGCCTAACATCGGTTATAAGTGCTGAAAACAAAATAAAAAACGGAAATAAGAGTAAAAGTGTTCAGTACCGGAGCAGATTCTGCACTTGAATGAGAAGACTAACATAGGGTGCCTCATGGTCATGGTTAAAAGGTGATGAGTGTAGACAGCATGGAGAGCAGGTAAAAGCCAATAAAACCAGCAGTTACTAGCTTGAAGAAAAAAAGGTCAGGGGATAGGAAAAGCAGAACAACTGAAAATTAACAGAAAAAGCCCCAAAGACCACCATAGGATCTTTGCTAGTGTTAAGTGATCACCGTGCTCTGTCCTGCGCAGTTCTGCAGCGCTGACTGGGCATTTCGGAGCTGATCCATCTCTCGGAGGTGTTGGTGTTTTGCAAGTTCAGCTAGTTGTGAATGTGACTAAAACGATTAAAACACTGTCAGGAAACTGCTGGATACCAATGCTGACGGAGCCCCGAACTGCGGTGAAAACCCAGCAGACTATAGCAGTGAGTGAGTGAGTCAGGTGAGCACTTCCTCCTGGAAACTGAACTTGTGGGGAAAGGCAGCTCAAATTTGCAGCAGAACTGTGCAGAGTTCAAACCTGTAGTGGATCGGGGAACTAAATTCCAGTCTTGTCACCAGAAAGCAGCTTGAATCTCAGTGGACTTTGGCAGGATTGCTGAGATTACGTGACTTGGATTTCAGTCCTTTGCCCACACTATCAGTGACGCAGAGACGTGCTTTAAAAGGGCCTCCTTGTTTTTTGTTTGTTTGTTTTGTTTTGTTTTTCTTCCCTTATTTTGTTTGTTTTACCTTCTTTTTTCTTCATTTCTCTCCCTTTTACCCCTGCTGTTCTACTCTTTCTCTTTTTTCATTTCTTCTTTTTCCTCTCCATTGTACTTATTCTTTAGGAAGGTGAACAAAGTGTCTAGTTATACCAATGCTGTTAGTTTATCTACTTTGTATGTGTTCAACATTACTGGTCACTTGAGATATGCAGATGAAAACAACACTGAGATTTCATCTCATCCCTAAATAAACAGCTGCTATCATGAAATCAACCAACATCCGATGCTGCAGGGACTGTGGGTAGAAAGGAACTCTTCCCCACTGTTGGTGAGTATGTAAACTGGTGTAACCACTGTGGAAATCACTGTGGAGACTCCTCAAAAATAAAACTAGAATTAGCAGTCCCCTTTTAACCTGCTATTTCCCTACTGGGTATATTCACAAAAGAATTAAAATTATCCTACCAGAGTGACATATGTGCACACACAGCAGCTCAGTTTGTAATAGCTAAATTTTGGAAGCAGAGACTGAATAAGGAAGTTTTTTTTTAATAAAATAGAATGTCACTGAACCATAAAGAATGATAAATTAGTAGTAGTTACATGGATGCACCTTGGGGGCCATAATCTAAGTGAAATAAATAGAATACACACATGTAAATACTATATCTTCTCCCTAGTGTGAGAAACTGAAAGTGTAAATGAGCTCCAAAATGTACAATAGGCTTTCTGAATAAGAAGAAAATCTTCAAAGGGGAATTGGGGGTTGTGCAGGGGAAAGCAAGAAGGAAAAGAAAAAATTTGAAGATAAAAAGAAAAAAGTGGAAACAATGTTTATGTATATTAGGGATGGAGGGACTGAATGGAAGGCAGGGAAATGGGAAAAGTAAGCCTCAAGATATATCATGTACAGGCATAAATTCTCAAGGATGAATGTGATCATATATACTTACTTAGTGTATGCTTAAGGTGTACTGATGAACTAAAAAATGAATAAAGACCAAACATCTCCCAAATTTAAGAGAAAGTTTTGATATACGGATATAATAAAATCAATAAACTCTATATGAATCAAGAGGAAAAAAGACATGGAAATACAATAAGCAAATTGATGAAATAAAAAAATAGAATGAAAATATTGTTCAGCAATCAGTGTAAAATGTGTTTTCAGATAAAATAAAAGTATGTGTATGTTTTACCATCAGAGATACACTGTTACAAAGTTTCCAGGCTAAAGGAAAAGAAAACCAGAAAAAAAACTAGTCTTCAGAAATAGAAGTAAAAATTGGAAATAAATAAAAATAGACATCTTCATAGTTTCTTTCAAATCTAAATAAATGGCATCAAAACCAATAATAAAGTTATAATAATACATAAAAATGGTTTTGTATAATTTTGTATGCAAGAAAAGGCAATCCATAGAACAGCTATTTAACCTAAGGTGGAATAAATGACTTTTAGTTACTAGGCACTTAAACTTTCCATGAATTTCATGTAGACTCCATATAGATAGTGAACATTGATATGTACATTGGAGTCTTTAAAACAACACATAAGGAAACAATGAAGTTATAATCCAAACACAAAACAATAACAAAAAAACTAAAAGAGAGCAGTCAAAGAATAACCAAATAAGGTCAAGTAAAAGTGTGATGATAGATATTTTCTATTCAATTTTCATTCAAGTTTTCATATGCATAACAATTATTTCTGAGTCATCTAACATTTATTAATTGTTCCAACAATTTTAAATAATTGGTATTAGCCTTAACTGTCATCCAGATTTAATAAGGATATCCATAATGCCTCATACATAGCAGATATTGATTTTAACTTTTTTCAGAGTTATTATTGAAACATATTATTGAAGCACCAAATTCTTGTTGCACTCATGAAAATGTAAATAGTTTTAGATTTATTCTATATAAGTTTTTGAAATCTTCATAAGTTTTCTTATTGATAAATTCTTTTTTTTTGTACATTTTTAGGAGGGTCTTGGTAATGATGTTTGGGAATAAAAAAGAAACTGATAAATTTTAATTGAAGAATAGATTTCAGGCAATGGGACTTTAGCTTAGTGTCAGAAAGCCTCCTTAGCATGTGTGAAAAGACTAGTTATTGAAACGTTCATTTCCATTAATAACTGTGAGGAACAGTAGGAGCTGACACCAGGTCAAAGAGGCTGATCCTTCAACTGGGAATCAAATGGAATTAGTTCATGGAAGAAAGTAAAAAGAAGAAATGGAATCACTTTATGGACAGAAGTAAAACAGCAGAATTTATCAAAAGTATTAGACAAGTAAAATCTTCCTCGTTTTTCTATAAAAAGTAAAACATAATTTTAAGCACAAGGGAAAAAGAAGGACTACACAGAAATTTCTGCATGCCAGGATTGTGAAAGCAAATAATATAAGATCTATTGTTCATTCATTCATTTTCCCTTAATGTACTGCCAGGAATCTAACTTGAAGTTTATTAAGGGGTTCTTTGATTATTCTGGATTTGTATGACTGTTGTCTCGGTGAGATTTTATTTATGTCCACTGTAAATATTCCTCTTAGTTTGGTAAACAGAGGCCTAAGCTGAGTAACTCGGAGTTCTGGGTGGAAATAAGTGTGGAAATCAGGTAGATGATAATTAAAGGCAAATTCAGAAAGGAGCTACTTCAGAAGTACAAAGGAAATGAAAACAGAGAATGAGAGAGGAAGCCCTGCGCTGGTCTATGTGAAGAACGCGGGGCACTAAGGGCTCCTGCTCCCCAGAGGAAGAGTCAGAGCACAAGTTCACCGGCACCCAGAAGGCTGTGCCCAAGGAGCCTGCTTGGGGGTGAGGCCCTGGACGAGAGGGGGACGCTCCTGGGAGGAGCCCCAGTGTGGAGGAGAGCATCTGAGGAGAAAATTTCCGTGGCTGCCAAGTGTGAAAGACAAAGAGAGAAGGAGCAAGACGAAATGCTTCGACTTGTTCCTTCGCTTCCTACTTTATAGCTGATGTCTCCTTCAGCCAAGAAGGAAAGGACCCTGTGCTGTGGATGTTCTCTATGAAATTTTCACTTTCAGGCATAGATTTGAGGAAGGAGGAGAAGAAATCTCTATGTGGATAAAATGTCTTCCTCACACAGAGGATACTTTTAGTAATGTGCTAGAAAGAATGTTTTTATGTAATAGGCCTCTTTTCTTTTTTTTTTTGATAGCTTTCAAATAATGTTAACCTGACTACTGAATAAATGAATCAATTTATTTAGGAAAAATACATTGTTCTATATGTAATTCTGCATGCTGTAATTTAACTATTGTTACATGATTATGTCTACATAGTATCAAAAATGGCAGGTGTCATGATGATTTCTGGAATTATAATATAAATTTAATTGAAATTTTGGTTTAATTTTAAATGATGTATGCCATACATTTCCTCCCATCTGTCAAAAATTTATATGAATTTAAATATATATTATGTATGTATATATACTGTTATATGCATGCATATGTATATATGTATTAAAATTTCTACTTAGTGAATTTCACGTTTTCATTTCTTTCCCAATCTCATTTTACCCATTGAAATTTTATTTTTTTTCTTTTAAAACGTAGACCATATATCTTTGTTCAGTTGATATTTTCATTTATATTAAAACGATTTTTCAATATGTATTCCTTTCAGGTCTGTCATATGCATTTGAAAGATTCATTAGTCGTTTTAGGCCACTAGCAAATTACTACTTCCGTGCATCAAATGGCCCGTTTGTCACCTAAAATAGTTTATGCAACTTTTAAAATGGTCCAACTTGCTCTCAGAAAATCACTTCCCACTGAGAGGCTGACTGTGAAAAAGAATAGCCCAGTTCAGAGAACATCATTACTTGGGGGCGATTTAGTTCTCTCATTGGTAGAAACGGGGGGCACTGACGGGAGGATTCGCGGAGGAGCCCATGTGAGCAGTGGGTGCACACCTTTGCCAAAGGAAGCAGACTGCCACTCCCTGGCTGCGTGCCACGCAAACCATGGGCAGGTTTATGAACAGAACTAAGGAAGGGAATCGCACGGAGGCTGCCCTGGGCTGTGCAGTGACCTACATTCTGTCAGATAAGGGGCAGCAGATGCTTTCAGGAAAATTACAAAGATGTAGCATATTTAAATTCTGTACAGTTGATGTGACTCCAAAAGTCAAGCTTAGTGAGAAGGACACATGAGGAAATAAACACAAAGAAGAATAAATGGAGAATCTTTCAACAATGCAAGCAGTGTTACTTTAAAAGTTTGAACAAAATAGTTTATTTTATATTTTTATAAAGAATGATTTCTTTGTTTCATTTATTCATACTTTTTGATAGGTGCATGATTACGGTCCATAATGACAATTTTTTTTCTTGGGGAATTTGTACATAACTGATCAAATCATTTTTCATTTCCACTTCCCTTTCCAGATTTCCTGACCATCCATCTCCAAAAATCTAAAACAGCGCCTCGCCACTGATCATTCCTAAGGATAGTTGTACTTCAATTATACAGGACATTAGTTTAACCATCGAAACCTTCTTTCAATGCCAAAGCAAACAAATACAAGTCAACAAAAAAATCAAACAATGAAATGAAAACAAGGAACAGGTACACACTGTAGCCTAGATAATCATTTCATACAGAAAGGGACATGAATTTCTTTTATTCATAAATAATTTGAGATTCAAATGTTAAAATGCTATATTTTTTTGCTCTCCAGACATGGGATATACATAATTGATTTTGCCCCACTCTTTTAGCCACTCCTAATATATTGACTCTGCTATCCAAAATATGCCTTGACTATTTTGATTTACACATATAAGGAAGTCTCAGGAGATTGATAAAACAGAAGATTTTTACAGAAGACTATACCACAGACTGAGACAAATACATATGCTATAGTGAAATAAGACATGCATCTTAAACTAGGGGTTGACATAGATGAAGAGTAAGTACCCGCCCTACTCCCTAAAACTGCTCCCACAGACTGGGATGAGGTGAATCATTTGCAATCTGTGCGTATCTCAAGGTTTCCCCCTCAGCTATATTGACTTCTTTCATGAAAGGTGTATTTTTTCATTTGTTTCTTTCTCAAAATAAAATAAATATCCATGAGCATCTTAAACTGAACTTCCTTCTGGTAAGATACAAAAGTCAGAATAACTGATTAAAACTTGAGTTTGTGTCTAATCAATATCCTTAAAAGGATGCTGCCACATGACATCAGGATGAGCGGACTGTGCACAGAGTTGTCCCCACAGTTGTTTACTGAATAATTATAACTTAGTCAATTTTCCTAACAGTTTTTATAGCTTTACATCATTTATTCTGACAATAGCAAAAGAAAGATTCTGTATATTATGATTTACTTAACTAATACACACGTGAGAGATGCCATTGCAATTTTTCCTTTGGATTTATACAGTAATATTACCAAATTATTATTTATATGTATGAGTATTGGCATATACACATTTTAATAAGTATTGATGAGTCTATTTTGTGAAGAAAAAAAAATTTTTTGAGACAGGATCTCGCTTTGTAGTTCAGGCTGGCCCTGAGCTCACGATGTAACCCAGGCAAGCCTCGAACTCAGCAATCCTCCTGCCTCTGCCTCCCGAGTGCTGGGATGACAGGCGTGAGCCACCACGCCCGGCACTGTGGTATGTGGTATTGATTGCTGGTGGGCGTGAGTCACCACGCCCAGCATTCTATGTAGTTACTGGGGATCGAACTCAGGACTTTGTACTTGCAAGGCAGGCACTGAAACCACTGAGCTAAATCTCCAGCCCTTGTCAAGAAAATTTAATGTGGCTGCTTGATCAGGGGAAAGTGCTTTTTTCAGTTTGGGTAGGTACTGACAAACTTGTTGTCAAAAACTTTGTAATATTTATATATTCTTTAATATTGTGTAAGAGCTCCTGTTTTCCACAACCGTTGTTAACAAAGATTTAAAATTTAAAAATTAGTTTGAATAAGAAAATACTACATATATAATTATTTGCTTTTTCCCATGATATTTCTGGTTTGATTTTTGTAGCATACCAGTAAATTTTATTTTCTCTTTATTAAAATACAGCATGAACAGAAAATATATTAAAGGCAAAAAATTCTATGACATAACTGAAACTCTATGCAGGAAACCTATCACACATATACAAAAAGCTACCTGTGATCATAGGTGATTTTATAAGATAAAGCTGAAAGAGTAAGTAATGTCATTTAACTTGGTGGAAAGTTTACAGGAGATTTTCAAATTTTAAAAACACAGGTACTGTGCGGTAAAATTTGCAATGGATGTGAACAACTTGTTAGTATCTCGGAGGCTCTATGATAAGAGCCTATCCCTTCTTGCTTTCATCGTTCCTTTGATATTTGTCCATGCATAAATGTCTGTTTATGTATGATGTCTTGTTCTTCTACTTGTTTTTCTTCCAAGTTTATCTCATGTTTTGTATCTTTACTCACACTATTCAACATCCCTTTTCTCAGGAAAACAAATTATTGAAAGATTAGTCTTATGGCAGCTCAACTGATTCTCCCAATCTTGTCTTTAAAATAAAATAATGGCAGCAAATAATAGTTTTATTTTTCTCTCTACTGCCTCAAAATAGCTCTTTTTTGGAGAGGGTGAGTTATATATTCAATACACACTTAATTTGACAAGATCGGGGCTAAATTGCTTTTCTGAGTAGTTCTGATTACAGCACATTGTGCCAAACTGTTATGTCTAACTGTATAATCAAATACACTATAAACTGCCTTTTTCTGAAGTATGCCAAAGCCATACAAAAAGGAAGCAAATATGAAATATTCAAATACAAATGCAAGCACTTTACTTGGGAAACACACGTTATGCTATGCAAGACATTTCACCTGGAATCTGATCAAAGAAAACTTGAAGCGCAGAACTAGATAAATTGGCGCATTACATTAGCACAACATTGCACAATACCATGGGCCAAATAGAAATGTCGTCTAGAACCTAGAAATGTACCCAATGTGTGTGCAGCTGGATACATAAAACACAGTTTCGTGGCACTAATCCCCTGGAGCAACATTCCATCCATCTCCAGCACATGCAGCGAGGCAATTTCCTAGCCCCCCTTTTGTATGATAGTAGCAGGCACACCTTTATTCACTGAGAACATTTCGAAGATTTCAGTATTTTGGCTGGAGCACATGTTCAGAATCCTATTACCTAAACATCCCCCCACCCTTGATTGAGTTTAAGCAAATGTACAAAATGAATCGGAGCCCTCCAGATACATGTTAACAGATGTCAGTGTTTTTGTGAATTGTTACCATATATGGTAGGAGCAACCATTTGTGACTTTCAAAGAAACAACAAAGAGTGTATGAATACGGAATCTACTTACTACTTCCTCTGGATTAAATTTATGTCCTTGCGTTTTTAAACTGTTTTTTGTAAATCACAGTACCTCTGAGAAAAGGTCACAGGAATGAAAGTACATGGCAGAATTTATATAAAACTACAGTTAATATTTCCTAAAGGCAAGTTTTGTAGTCAAACTGAATTCAGCTGTACTCCTTAATGTAACTTTCTTAGTAATTGTGTAAAAATCTCTATATATTTCAGTGTCTCAGTTTTTGACATCTATCAGTTATGTTTTTCAATTATATCTAAGGTAATTTAGATTTATACAGATCTATCAATAAAGACCTGTTGATAAATATCTCATGCTGAATAGGTGATATAGATAGCATATAAAATATAAGTAAATTTTACTTCTCAAGTTTGACTTCATTAAGATACGATATTTTATTAAATATTCCACTTTTAACAACATATGATGTCCTGAGGATAAAGACAATAAGGAACTTCTAAATATATCTTTTAAATGTTGGCCTTTGACAAAAGAATTATCATGAGTAGAGACTGGAAAAAAATGCAGATCAGTTAAATAATGTAGATTTGAAAAGTGAAAAAAATCAAGGAATCAAATGAACAAGTGATTTTTTAATTTTCAGACCCTTGTGACTATATATGCATGTACCTATCTTATGAAGATGAAAACACTAAAAAATCATGCATTTAACAAGTGCTAGAAGACTACATTGATATAAATCTAACAAAATAATCAAGAAATATATGAGAAAACTATAAATCTTAAAATAAATTAAAGAAGTTTTTATTCAATTGAGCAATGCCTCATGCTCTTCTATAAAAAGTCTCCGTATTGTCAGGTTTGCTTTTCTTCTCAAATTGGCTAAGATATTCAACATAGTCCCAGTCTTACACTCAGCAAGTAATTAAATGGATATCAAACAACATATTCTCAACTTTACATGAAAAAGCAAAAGGACTCAGAGTAATCAACACAATTTTGAAGGAGGATCAAGTTGGAGAAGAGACACTGCCCCAATTCAAAACTTACTATAAAGTCACAATCATCAGGGAAATGTAGTATCAGGTAAATGATAGCAAGTGGCTCATTGGAACAGTGTCAAGAGCCCAGAAAGACAAGTAAATATAGTCAAATTATGGTTGTCAATAGAATAAAGGCTATTCAATTGGGCAAAGATGAGAATCTGCTGACCAGTTCCACAAGTGGTAGCAGAATACAGGTACTCATATGCAAAATAATCAGTTTAAGCATACATGTTCTACCTTTCATAATATTTAAATCAAGATACATCATTGACAGTGTAAATCCAATACTGTACAACTTCTAAAAGACAGAAAAGGAGACATTCTAGGTAATTTGGATTTGGTGGTGAATTTCTACAAAGAAAAATGATTCTATGTTTCGTGAAAAAAGTGATAGGTTGGATATGTTAAAATTAAGTGTTATGCAAATAGCACTCTTTAGGCAATGAGGATGCAAGCTATAGACTAGGAGGCAAATTCCACACTATGCGTGTGGAGGGGCAGGGAGACCCCCCTTGCTGACATGAAGACCACCCCCAGCTTGAGGCCAGCCTGGGCTATGGACTGAACTTCATAATGAGACTCTGTCTCAAAAAATATCCATTAAGTTAAGAAATTTTGGAGAAAAATTACCTCACAACATGAATTAAAAATTAACAACTGTCTAGACTACATACCTTGTGCTTTATTATTATTAATTTAAATAAGGAAAAACAAATGTAAGGATTAAATGTAGGGATTAAAGTACACGTTTAAACTTTTACCTTTATTCTCTATAATACTGTAAAGAAGATAACAGCAAAAGGAAAGGCAATTCATACTGAAAAAATAAAGCCCCCTGGGCTCATCACCTCCATGTGTGTATTCCAAAGGTTGAAGAAATTAAATATGTCATGGATTATTCAGATCAACACTTTGAAAATCGATGTACTCACAAAGCTTATATCCATCTTCTGCATTTCCCCAGAGTCGAAACCAAAAGTAACATTTGATCTCTTGAATAAATAGTCTTTCTTTGTGACTCAGAGCAAAGCTCGCTCACAGATGGGGACTCTCACGGGAGGGGAAATAGAAAAGATCTATGGCTTATTCTCCACTGGTCGTGCATTTTCTGATTTCCTGAGTGTCTACAAAATCTACTAACCTATCTGATAATCAGTATCATTCTGAACAAACATTGTAAGCATTTCTCATTGAATCTTAACATTGGAGAAAACATTTTATAGATTCAGAAGTGCTTCATGAATATTTATTGCTATTCTCAATGATAATCTATTTCATTTTTTGGTTACAAGGATCTTCTTGTTTATACATTATGCTAAGGGACCTTGAACTATCCCTAAAAGTGGCTTGATTATCAACTAATGCCTATTTTAAGTCTCATTTTATCCCAAGTTCCCAAAAAAGAGCTGATGCTGTGTGTGTGTAAGAATGGTTTCCAAGTGGTTGACACCCCTGAAGACAATTGCATTTTAGTTAGTTTGATACATGTTTCCATTACCACGCATAGCAGGACAAAATGCACTTCCATAAACACCTAAGATACAATCAAGAAACTGATAGAAGAAGCATAAATAAATAAGACTTTGGGCATCCTTTGGAAAAAAAAGGCACTTCTGTGGGAAAATAGGCTTCATGTTCTCGAAAGCACAGATAAATGAATGCTTCAAATACAAGTCATTTTGAGGATAGAGACAGCCTAGAGGTAAGATTCTAACTTTATTATCAAAATAAAACATTTTTTCTTTTTTAAAAATTGAATTTTCAGGTACATTCTAAGTAGAACTTATGATGACATTCATCATTGAGAAGTTGTACTTGTATATGAAATATCTTATTCTTTTTTTTCCCATTCCTGTGATAAAAAATTTATAATTTAAAATATTATCCTTAAGCTCCACAGTTAGTGATCATATATGATGTTTAGAGCACTTTGATGGGAGACTAGGAAACAAGTCAGAGTATATGTACTTTGTTTCTACATAGAAAAGTAAAGACCCTTGTAATCTGCTGTGCTTGAACCTGTCTATAAAATCTATTGTTTTCATTTTCCACTCAATTTTTCTACTATTCTGTATTCCTCCACTGATTGTTCATGGTCCCAGTATACTAAATAATATTATCATCAATTAAATTTATGAGACTGTTCTTATAAGTAATGTGTTTAAATTTAAAACTTAGACAACTTTGTGATATATAGTAAATAGAAACACCACTTGTTTTTGCCTTTCATGATGCTGCCCTGGCATTTTGACCTCCAGAATTACTTTTCTATGCTTCTCTGCCCTATTCTGGGGCCTTTGGCAGTTGCTCTGTGTGGACCATCTCCCTGCACGTCTCTGGCCTTTGGCTTCCTGTTGGCTTTCTTGGATTACAGACAGAGAGCCTAGGCGACACCGTTACTCCATGGGACCTGCCTCCATGAAGTGGCTGACTCCACAGAGGTCTAGCTGCAGCCTCCATACGTGCATCCTGCTATGCTACAGCTCTCAGTCGGTTTATGTATTTCCTCCCTTGGCCAAGGGTGAAGCCTGCCTTCAATGTTATTAGAACTCTAATTATCTCTTGCTAGTCCCATTCAGTGATCCCAGGAAGGAGTACACAATCCATCATTAAACTCTTTTCAGTCAAGCCTTATAAATGTGTCATCAGATCACTAGGAGTTGAATCCCGCAATAAAGATGAGAATAATAATAATTAGCATAGTTACTATGTCCATCTCTACCACTGCAAGTTCTAGAAAACTACTGTGAGAGCTAGTACCATTGTTGCTATGACCATATTGCAGCTATGACTATTCTTTTTTTTTTTTTTTTTTTTGCTTTTTTGGAGACAGGGTCTCGCTTTGTAGTTCAGGCTGGCCCTGAGCTCACTATGGTGCCCAGGCAAGCCGCAGCGAACTCAGCAATCCTCCCGTCTCTGCCTCCCGAGTGCTGGGATTACAGGCTTGAGCCACCACGCCCAGCATTATATGTGATTACCGGGGATCGAACTCAGGTCCTTGCGCTTGCAAGGCAGGCGCCGGAACCACTGAGCTAACCCTCCGGCCCAACTATGACTATTCTTATCAATGTCGCCCCTTCAGTTGACCTTATGGAAGTAGAATTATGCCAGCAATAATATCATTGTCACCACTCCAGAATGAAGATGAAGTAAAAGGAGAAATTACACTGATTTCTTTCTTTGAAGGAGCTCTGGCATCTTATCTTTCAAATTTAGAATACCACTGGTGGTTTATCAATTTCTCTTTACTCAATGACATATGTTCATTTTCTGTCTTCTTCCATAACTTGTTACCCAGAATCACCTTCTATCCTACCACCACAGCTCATTCCATAAAAGATTTTTCACCTTTTGTCCCAATGAATCTGAAGAAATCAGCTGAATTGTTGGTTCTATACTTTTCCTTACATGACAAACTAATCAGAACATTATATGATACCAGTGTATGTAAATGACCACAGAGAGATTGGGCATGTTCAATGTAAATAAAATTCTAACTGACATTACATTTGTCACACACCCTGTCTGACGAATTCAATGTGGTTTTATCAATGTGTCTTGTCTCATAAAATTTAGGACTGTACAATAACTGGATTGACAACCATAGGTAATACGTGTAATAAGGATGTTGACAAGAAGCTGCACCTGTATAAATGATCACTGGCCTGGATTTGACCTCCATGTATCTGCCAAGGATATTGTAGAAGCCTAAATATTGGTAAATAGCACTAGTTAGCCTAATGCTATGGGAATTTTGATCTTTTGAGAAAAGTTGACATTTTATCACACCGCAAACACTCTATTTATAAAAGTGTATTGTATCCTTCAACATGAATGTTTCATGTTGTTTTTATTTTATCTATTTTAATTTGTTGTTTGAAATATATTTATCACAGGCATATCCAATTTGTAATTAAATATATGTTATATATATACCTATCTTGAGTTAATGACATTAAATCAATTTACACTATAAATTCTAGCAACTTTTTAAATTCCTATATTGTATTGTGAATTAGTTCTCAACAGGATCAAGAAATATACCTTAACAGCATAGTTTCTTAGGTTCAAAACTCTTATTCTGTGTTATTCTAATAAGAATGAACCAAGCATAACTAACAATTACATTTTGTCCCATAGATCTCAGCGTTTGTCCTTCAAAACCAAGTTTATCATTAATGCACAAAAGAAAAGAAAAAAATTCACAAGATGTAGTTAATGATTTGATTGACATGTCTGCTTCATTCCACTTGGCAAGTTTAAGTATTTTATTATGCTATACATGTTTTTTATGTGGTTATAATTGTGATAGACACATAAATGACAGTATCAAAATTATTCTTGTTTTGAATTCCTATTAGTTTGAAACAGCTGTCAAAATCTCCCTTGTCTGAAAATTAAAAATTTCATATTACAATCTCTCCTGCGCCACTTTTGTTAAATTGTATTTCCCCCTATTTCTTACATGTGGACTCTGGAAGGACACTTTTATTGATCATTTTACCTGTCCCTATCCCAGTTTTCTCAAATGAATCCACTTGGTATGCTACTTCATTTCAAATATGGAGCCAGTCCTGTATGTATGCAAAAAGCATTAATTATGATATTCTCTTTTAAGACTGTATGTCTTTTTTTTCTGTCACCTTTGTCTCTAGCATTTTAGATTTTCTTTGTATAAGCAGCACCAAGTGATTATAATGTCACTTCAGGGTTTCTCAGAGTTTCTATTCTTCAAAATGTCAACACTAAGAAGTATCTTCCGAACATGTGCTTTTGGAAAGAAAGGCTAGAATAAAATCAGGATCAAAACTAGATCTAGTCTTTGACCTTAAGAACTGTGCAGCTTGAGAGGTAACACGATTTATAATGCAAACTCACAGATGCATGTACAATAATAACTGTAAGAAATGGAATAACAAAAATATGTATTTTATAAACCATAACAAGGTGAATTTGCCGTGTGTGTGTGCGTGTGTGTGTGTGTGTGTGTGTGTGTGTGTGTTACCAGGGGTCGAACTCAGGCCCTTGTGCATTCAAGGTTAGCATGGTACCACCTGAGCTAAATCCCCAGATCCAAGTCTGGCTAATCTGAATGTTCAAATTAAGCCAGTACAGAAAAAGAAAAGTTCTACAAAGCAGAATAAATGTTTCTCCATCTTGCTGTGGGATGTAGAAGTCAAATAAAAAATTTTAAGCAGGATGAAATCTAATTGTATTTGCCACTTCCAAATGTAATAGATCTCAGCAAATTGACCTCAGGGGACCAGCGTGTATGAAGGAACACATTTAAGTGGTGATTTCACATCCTAGGAATTTCATTTGTGTTTCATCCCACAGCCCTTCAACTCTACAGCGCTGAAACAAAGAGACTTGTGAAGCTCAGAAATTTTCACTGGATACAAGAAACTTTATTTCTGGTCAGTGCTTTCTGGGGTCTCAGGTTGGACTAGAACAGCTGAAGATGACTCTGCTGAGAACTGATCTCATGTGGAGGCCAGAACAACAGGCCGACATGAAGGTCTGGCAGCCTTGAACCAGAGCATCGACATAAGACTCTATCAAATAGGGCCTGGGTTCCTTAGCAGAGGGCAAACTTGCGATTCAAGATACTTACAAACTAACATGGCTTTCTTGGTGCAACTATTCCCAACAAGCAATAGGTGGATGCAAAGTATGTTCTGATTTGCAAATAACACAGCATCACTTATAATCAATCTATTCTGTACAATAAGAATTAAGTCATGTCATGTACTGGCACAGACTTTCAATGTTGAGCATGATCGTGATGTGTGTGTGTGTGTGTGTGTGTGTATATATATATATATATATATATATATATATATATGTACCAATAAATATTCAAATTTTTAAAAAAGCTCATAAGATCAGTTCAACTCAAAGGCAAACACCAAAAATACCCCCTTGGTAGTGAATGTGTCAAACGATTTCACCCTGTTTCACTACTTCCATTAGAGTCTACAGATAATTCTAATTAGGTTAGAGAAGTTAATGTGAGAAGAATATACATTTTTTAAAAATTGGCAGGCTTTAATAGTGTAAAGTTATTCTCAGTTTATTCCTCAAATAAATTTTATTTTGTTTTGTTTCCCTTTTGTTTGAGTTACAACTTTAGAATTTCTTTGATTTTCCAGAAAATCAATTTTTGTACATTAACTTTCCTTTTGAAAATACATTTATATTATTCATTCACTGATAATAAATGTTCCTATTCTGGAGTACAGTGTGATACTTCAGTACACATAGGCAATGTATGATGGTCAGAAAAGTGCAATATTCAGCAATGCAGATATTTGCCATTTCTTAGTGTTGGGAATATTCAAAATCTTTTTACTTTTTATTTGCATTTGTTCTGTTGGTGAAAAATGTTGAGTATTTTGTTTCATATGTTTGTGGGCCCTTTGTGTATTCTGCTCTTGCTCATAGCTTCACTTGTTTTTTTTGTTTGTTTGTTTGTTTTGTTTTGCTTTCCTTTAGTAATTTTAATATTTTAGATCATGCACCTGAATTAAGATTGCATGCATTTTTAATTACCTTCAAGTTTTCCTGGCACTATTTTTAAAATAAATTGTCTTTTCTCAAATGTATGTTTTTGGTTCCCTTGTCAATAATCAGATGAGTTTACAGACATTTTTTGCTTAAGGGCAAGGTACCATTTCTGTAACTATGTTATTAAATGACTGGGTCGCTACATAAGAAATTGTAAATTGTTTGTATTTTATAATATTCAGAACAAACAGTCATAGAAAACTCCAACTTTTGACTTTCCTTTAATTCCCACAATTCCTTTTTTAAAAACTTTTATCTTTATTGGTACATTGTATATATACATCATATCATGATCATACTCAATATTAGGAATTACCTTCATACCACAATGTGTAACAGAGCATAAAACTGCAGCACTAGCTGGGCATAGTGGCTCAAGACTGTGATCCCAGCCCTTGAGAGGCTGAGGCAGGAGGATTGCTATGAGTTTGAGGCTAGCCTAGGCTAAATAGTGAGCTCATGGCCAATCTGAACTACAAAGTGAGACTCTGTCTCAAAAAACCAAAAGATAGCTGGGTGTGGTGGCTCACACCTGTAATCCCAGCACTCGGGAGGCAGAGGCAGGAGGATTTCTGAGTTTGAAGCTTGACTGGGCTACATAGTGAGCTCAGGGCCAGCCTGAACTAAAAAGCGAGACCCTGTCTCAAAAAAAAAATATTATAGTACTACACAGTACAAACAGCAAAATTTACAGCATTGTACTGTAGAAAAAGCCACCACAATGACACACTGATCCTCATGTTCTCTATCCTAAATCTGAATGTGGGCCACAAACCTGAGTGGTGGTTTCAATTCCTAACAGACACTAAACAGTCAGGCCATTAAAAGAGGAATATTTATAGTTATTTGATTATGGTTGTTGGCTGGGCCTTTGTATTCTCATATGAATTTGAGATTAGATTTTATAGTTCTCTGGAAAGCATTCTTGGAAGTTTGATAAGACTGCAATCAGTCTGTAGAATGATTTTGGTAATACAACCATTTTAATTGCTTATCCTGCCAATTTATAAACATGGCGGCTCTTCATCTTTTACTGTCTTCTTACATTTCCTTCTTCTTTGTTCTGTATTTTTTATCTCCTTTATTATGGAGATTTTCTGGATAATCTTAAACCTATTATGCCTGGAATTGAATTCCCAATTTCTTTCTCACCTACTTTGTTACTCATTTATAGAAAAAGTATTAATTTTCATGTTGATTTTGTACCTATGACTCTGCTGAATCTTCTCTCAGTTCTAAGTGTCTTTTGGAGGAGTCTTGGCATTCTTCTGAGGGTGGGATCATATAATCCATAAACAAGAATGATTTTACTCCTCTCTTTGCTAGTTGTAACCATTTTAATTTTATTTATTTTTCCTTATTAGCCTAGCTAAAATCTCAAATTCTGTTTTGAATAATAAAGCAAGACTGAAAATTATTGGCTTTTTTTTTTTTTTGAGACCGGGTCTTGCTTTGTAATTCAGACTGGCCCTGAGCTCACTATGTAGCCCAGGCAAGCCTCGAACTCAGCAATCCTCCTCTCTCTGCCTCCCAAGTGCTGGGATTACAGGTGTGAGCCACCACGCCCAGCACTGTGGTATGTGGTATTGATTGCTGGTGGGTGTGAGTCACCACGCCCAGCATCGCATGTGGTTACTGGGATCAAACTCAGGACCTTGCACTTGCGAGGCAGGCACCAGAACCGCTGAGCTAAATCTCCGGCCCGCTATTATTATCATTATTATTATTATTATTATTATTAATCTGATGGGACCTGCTGTCAGTTTTTCATTTAAAAAGATGTGGTTATCATATAAAATATTAGTCATATGTATGTTTATTGAGGTTATAGGCCAATAGTTTTCTTTTATCATTGTTTTTCTATCCTTGTCTGGTTTTGGTATCAAGGTGATGTTTGTTTGAAAAATGAGTCTAAAAATATATCCTCCATTTCGATTGCTTCTTTAAAATTCTGATAAAACTTTATCAATGAAGTCTTCTGGTCTTAGACTTTTATTGGACAAAATTTTTATTTGTGCTTCAACCTTATTACTTGTAATTGCCCTGTTTAGGCTTTCTATATCCTCCTAGTTCAATTTTTGTCTATGTTTCTAGAATTTCATTCATTCCTTCTAGATTCTACAATTCTTCATGATCTTCTGGTTTTCAGAGTTGTCTGTTGTAACATTCCATTTTGCATCTCTCATTGTTTTGACTTGGTTCTTTCCTTCTTTAGATTAGTTTTCCTATTGCTCTTATTTTTCTAAAAAGTGTCCAATTTGCTGCATTGATCCTGTATATCACTGTTTCTGTCTCTATTGCATTAATCTCAGCTGTGATCTTGTAATTTCTTTCCTTTGGTTTAGTTTTGGATTTTTATTTTCTGAAGAACTTGAAATGCATCATTCAATTTACTGAGATCTCTGGTATTTTTATATAGACATTTATGGTATGAACTCTCTTCTTGCTACTGCCTTTGCTGTATCTCAAAGAGACTGATGTATCTTGCTTCAATTTCATGTTACTGTAGGAAATTTTTAAAGCCCCTTGAGATGGCCAATGACACAAGGATTATTCAAACTAAATTTTCTAATGTCCTTGTGTTTGGGTTCTTTTTGTAATTTGTCCTGATCTTGATTTTTTTCCATTATGTTTTTTTCCATAATGAAAGATATTATTTCAGTTGTCTATCAAGACTTCATTTGTGGACTAAAATGTGATCTCTTTTGAAGAATTTCTATGAGCTCCTCAAAAATAATTATGCATTATGTAGTTGAGTGGAATATTTTGTAAATATCTTTAAATCCATTTAATCTATGATTATGTTTCTATGCTGATATATATATATATATATATATATTTTTTTTTTTTTTTTTTTTTTTTTTTTTTGAAACAGGGTCTCACTTTGTAGTTCAGGCTGGCCCTAAACTCACTACGTAGTCCAGGCAAGCCTCAAACTCAGCAATCCTCCTGTCTCTGCCTCCCGAGTGCTGGGATGACAGGCGTGAGCCACCATGCCCGGCACTGTGGTATGTGGTGTTGATTGCTGGTGGGCGTGAGTCACCATGCCCAGCATTCTATGTGGTCACCGGGATCAAACTCAGGACCTTGTGCTTGCGAGGCAGGAGCTGGATGCACTGAGCTAAATCTCCGGCCCTCTGTGCTGATATTTTAAATCCAAGTAACCTATTTTCAGGGCAAAGTGAAGTAATGAAGTCACTATTTCTGGACTGTAATGCGTGAGTCCCTTTATGTTTTATAGATATTTTTTTATGAAGTTGGGCATGCTGATGTTCAGTGTGTACATATTTATAATTGTCATATATTTTGGTGAATTGATCACTTCAATAAGTAGTGACTTTATCAAGTGACTAATTTTTAAAAATAGATGTATTCTTCTGACATTCAGATTGAGTTTGTATTGAACACAACTTCAATTATTTTATTTTTATTTTAAATATGTAACTGCTAGTACAGTGTATTTCTCACATGGAGAAAAGTGTTAGATTTTTTTTAATCCAGTTTTCAGTCTGTGTATTTTAATGGGAGCATTAAGGCCATTTGTATTCAGAGTTATTATACGATAGACATATACTCACCCTTGTCATTGATTTGTTGTTTTTCTAAAGTTCAATTCTTTTTAATTTTCCATAACTTTTTCTTATAGTACTATAGAGTGACCCCATGACCTTCACAGCACTGAAATGTAGATATAGATATATAGTTACAGATATGGTATAATAAATTATCCCTTTTTAAATTCTTATTAAATAAGGGGTCTTCCTAAGTCATGTAGTTGTCTAGGCTGTGCTTGAAGTAGGCGTCCTCTTGCCTCAGCCTCCCAGAAGGCTGAGATTACAGTGCGGTACCAGTACACCAGCTAATTCTCAGTAATTTAGCTACTCTTTCTCTTCAGGTTGTAAATTTTCTTTAGAAGCCTTCTGTAATGCTGGACTAGTGTTTACAAGTGTCTTTAGTCTGTGGATCTTGCAAAACCTCTTCTTATTGTTGTTGCTGGATTTTGAAAGAGACTTTATCTGGATATGATGATCTAGTTTTGTAGTGTTTGTTATTTTTTGTGTAATGTAATGTGGGGTACTCTTTTCTGGTCAAGCCTCGTTTGAGGTTCTAAATGATAACCCACCTCTCTCACATCAGCCTTGAAGATATTCAAAGATAAGTACAGGTGGATTTGTTTATATTTTATTTATTATTTTATATTACATTATTGGAATTATTTTATATACATACTTTGAGGTTGTGGACTAAATCTTCTAGGTTTCCATTATTTCTTACAGGGAAATTCACTTTGCTGTACAAGGGCTTTGGATTACAAAAATGTTTTTGGAATTAATTATGCTCACAAACCATTTATCTGATATCAAAATCAGTCTTAGTTGCTTTCTAGTTGCTGAGACAAAATAACTAATACCCCAAAATTAAAGAAATAAAGTTTTATTTCAGCTCATAGTTTGTAGAGGTTTCAGTCCATACTAGGCTAGGTTCGAGGCAGAGCAGCAGCACCCAGAAGTATTACAGAGGAGAAATGGTCTATGGCAGAGCAGGCAGGCAGCAGCAAATGACAGGAGCGAGCCTCCCTTTCCTTTTATCTCATCCAAAAGGGAAGCCTGTTAGATGGTGTCACTCACATCCAGGATTGACCTTCCCTTGACTTACATCTAGGATCCTCCTAAACCAATCCACAGACTTATTTCATTTTCCCACACTCTCAATACATGTCCTATACCCAGTCTCATCCAAAAATCCCCACCTATGAATGGATGAGGCTTTTAGAAACTTCTAGATCCAAGCCATTGAGGCAAGCCTTGAGAGCTTGGTGGCTGGATAATTATCAGCAAGTATTTTTTATCAGGACAATAAGGAAGATGGATCGATAGCATCTCAGAAATTGACCAAGCTCCAACCATCACAGGCTTAAAATGAGAATATGTGAAACACCGATTTGAAAAGGTCAGACCACATGCAGGACTGACTCCCCAGCACGTGTTTCACAGTGCTGCGGCACCAGGGACACAGCAGCCACAAGGAATCCGCGCTGCAGCTTGGAGTGGAGGAGACCTTGGCATCATCAATCTGGTGCTTTGTTTTATTCGATATGCAGGACAAGAATCGTGTGGTCAGGGAAGTGTCTACCCTGATTTTAAAAGAAAGCTTAAGCAGGCAAGCAGTGTGCTCCTGAGAGGGCAGCACATGAGGCTGTGACAATGAAAAGTGCATGGAACTTTACAGCATGGAATGTACCTTCAGGAGCTACTCAGAAGTGAAATGAATAGGTCACAGATGTGTAAATGTATCATCTGTTCTCTGGTATGAGAAACTGAAGTCGTAAATGAGTTCTAGACTGCATGATTGATACTGTGAAATAGTAAATATTCAAAGGGAAATAGGGTGTAGGGGTAAATAATGAGGGGAAAGAAAAAATAATGGTAGAAAAGGAAACAAAGTTTGTGATTACAGGGTTGGGGGGTTGTAGGGCGGGTAGGGGAAGGGGAAGAATGAGAACTAAGGCATGTCATATACTGGTACTGGAGATTCTCAATGTGCAGTGTCATTGTGATGTGTATGCATAATGTACCAAAATTAATTGTCTTAAAGAAAGTGCATGGAGACCCCAGGAAGGTAGAGACTCCGGGAACATGAGACATGTGCTGAGGGCCGGGGGAGGCAGTGAACAGCGTTCGCCCAGTAGAGAAGGCGTGCATGCTGCAAACAGCGAAGTCATGGAGACAAGATTGCCTGTGTCGTTGGAGTCCACACCTCAGTCACACCCTGTTTCAGCTGCTGGATAGAAAGCTATAGCACTTAATATTTCCCCAGTGGGGATTTGCTCTTGCTTCAGTCCTGATCCTTCTTATTCCCTATTTGCCACTTTTTGAAATGGGAATGTTCATCATGTGTCATTGAATTTTGGTAGTGTTTCACTTTCTCTTCGATTTTTATAGGGTCTCGTAGCTAAAGCTTTACTCTGAGTCTCATGAAAGACTTTGGACTTGGACTTTTCGGCAGTTTGAATCCGTTACTACTTTTTAGCTCCGGGGATTGATAAGTGGATCTTTCATAATGAAATGGACCTGAGTTTTTAGGCAACAGGACCAGATTGTTATGGTTTAGATCTACGAAGTTCCTCTAAAGTGTCGTGTGTTTGGAAGTTGATTCGATTATCAAGGCACTATATTTATCAGAGAATTTGTCCATTGATTAGTAGCTGACTGTGCAGTGGGAGGCAGGGCAAGGTTGGGGGTGGGTCACTGGGAGCAGGACCTACAGATGTTTATTTCTTTCTCAGACCATCTCTCTCTTTCTGTCTCCTGACCTACATAGCCTGAGCCTCTCTCTTCCACTGTGCCATTTCTGCCTTGGAGGCAATCACCCACAGACTTCATTCAAATAAACATCTCCTCGTCCGCTTTTTGGGTATTGGCCATCTTGTCACAGTGAAGGGGAAGTGACTAATATAGGGCTAATTTAACCGAACTCTAAAGAATTTATAGGGCTAACACATATAACTATCTTGTTGCTACAATTTTTGCATGCAGCCAAAACAAAGTTTTTCATACTGAAAATAATATCAGTGTGGAACAAAAATATGGGATGCTGCTTACAACAGAAATATGCAAGATAAAGTTCACATCCAGGGGAAGACAGTAAACTCTTCGTTGTAACTTTGGAAGGTTGAAGGCAGCCTCTTACTCAGCACGTCTGTCCGACCAGGTGCTGGTGCTTCCCTCATGAGCTCCTTATTAGAACTGGTATAGAGACTAGTTTGCACATCTGACTTCTGGAGCAACACTCAGCTCTCAGATTTTATGGAGAAAACAGCAACAATACAAAAATTAATAGCTGTTTGTGTGATTTCATTAAATACTATTTTCAAAAGAGAGGCTGAGGAGCATCTTTGGTCTGTGGGGCACGGTTGACTAATTGCTGATGTCCACCTAAAGCTACCTGAGTTTCCGGAGGGTCTGTCTGCTAGCCTTCTTCTGATAGACCAAAGTCTAAATCCGAAGGTGCTGACCACAGCATCCCTACACTGCCTCCGGTATTGAGGGGCCTACGTCAATGAGAGTCAAGGCCAAGCCTCTTGTCCAAAGAGGCAAAGCCCAATGTGATGTTTAAAAATAGCCAAGCGTGGTGGCTCACACCTGTAATCCCGGCACTCGGGAGGCAGAGACAGGCAGACTGCTGAGTTCCAGGCTTGCCTGGGCTACATAGTGAGCTCAGAGCCAGCCTGAACTACAAAGTGAGTCCCTGTCTCAAAAAAAAAAAAAAAAAAAAAAAAAAAAAAAAAAAAAAAAAAAAAAAAAAAAAAAAAGAAAAAAGAAAAGAAAAAAGAAATCCACACTGTAAGAGAAATGGATCAGGGTAGGTGTAATCCAGTTGCAAGAGAAGTGACAGACGTGACACAAAGTGAAAGAAGCTCTTTAGGCCCCACATTTCTATGCCCAAGACACGGACTGGAAAATCAGTTAGAAATAGCGGGCTATTTCTAATGAAAAAGGAAGAATGATATGACTCACGGTCAGAAAGAAACAACTAAACCCAAAAAAACTTCCCAAAAGAGGAAGAACTCATCAACACAAGTATGTGAATTTCAGGATCCTTATGGCTCAGTGACGTCCACAGACACTCCATTCCATTCGCTTTATTTCTGAACAAGAGTGTCCGCACTTAGACCATTCAGCACACAATGTCTCTCCACCCTGTGTTGCCTATTAGATAACTGATCTCATTAGCTCGAAAGTTTTTCAGATGAAAGGAAGTGTGTACTTGCTGATCCAACCCAGAGAGCATAAGCAAAGAGAAGAAAAAATACAAAAAGTACTTTTTGGAGTGTGACAGCTTTCAAAAATTATGAAATCATATGCTTTTTCTTAGCTCCAATAAGGTTATTTTAAAGCAGATTGAGTAGGTCAGGTAACCACGTGAGGGAAAAGTCCCAAGCCCACCTTCTTGGTCTCTTGCCTTACAGTCCTGATTAACAGCATACACGAAAGTGTTTACTCAGAGCTCATACTAGTTTTACCTTGAATTTTCCTGCACTTCTTAATCTGTGCCTTTTCCTCTAACCTGTCCCACGCTGTTCCTCTCACTAGAGCTTCTTGTTTATTTTAGCTGCTTTCACCCATTTGGCTCACAGCCCCCAGGCAGCAGCCTACCTCACTGCCCACACCAGCTCTTCTGTACAACGACAAGAAAGCCTCCATCACCCAATTCTCTCCCTTTCCTCAGGTGTCAGACCAAGTGTTTTTCTCTCTTCCTTATTCCCAACTTCCATCCTTCCCATACTCACACACCTGGGAAGTATTTCCCATAACTTTCCCTCAGTTTTATGCCAAATTCAACATTTTCTCCTATATTAGAACTTTGGATTTCTCAGGATGAGAACTATCATTTAGTTATTTTTTTTGATATTGTCTGTGAGTATGTGTAGACTGACACCATTGTTGGATTGAGCAAATTATGAAAAATATATTCTATTGGATTGTAGGAACTCAAAGTTCAGTTTTTTAATCCTTGCATAATATTTGGAAGAAAATATTGCAATATAGTAAAATAAAAACTGGAAAAATAAATCCATCCTCAACTACTACTCCACATAACATTAGAGTTGAAAGTGTTTGAAACTTTTGCTGCCTTTAGCAAAGTATGTAATTGAAGATAATGGAGAAATTAATGATACTATGATGATTCTTAGAATTATAAGCCAAAATGGATACTTTTCTTAAAGCATGAAAAATCCCCTAACAATCTAAGCAAAACAATGTGGCATATCCCAACTATTATTTTAATGAGGTCTGACTGCAAACTGTACAAGATATTTAGATAAATAGTTCTCATTTTAATCTCTAATATTCTGTTTTTAATAAGTGTTTTTCTGAGACATTTTCAGGGAAAGTGAATGTCTGAAACACCAATCTTAACATAAAATCATGAATTTCTCATTCTTATTGTTGCAAAGATAAAGAACCAAAACTGTAATGTTTTTTATTCAAAACAATCAGTATTCAAGTAAGGAAAAACATGGTAAATTAGGAAACTGTTGTGTGTTTCTGAAATAAAATTTAATTAATATTCATTTCATTCAAAGTGAGGTTTTATGTCAAAGTGTTAGGAGAAACATAATAAATCAAGATCTGTTCTGCATACTAAGCTACTCATGACAATAGCATCTATGTAAAATTAATTTGAAAATAACAATGTACCATGGATACTGATCTGTCTGCAATGTTTCCACTTTTTATATCATAAGATAAAAAGCAGGTGAACTGAAGTTCTCTCCAGCCATAAAACCACTGATAATTTCAGATTATCAGTTTCCAGTAAAGAGGCAGAAATTTCTTCAGTCAAGTGTTATTTTGACCAAGTTTATTTGCCAACAAAAATATGCTTTTAAATTTTTCCTTCAGAGACTAATGGAAGAATCTATCATTGTAAGTCACTGTTGAATATTTGGTATGAATTAATTGTGGTTATTAAACAATCCCCAAACTGCTGGAAATACGAAGTATTAGTTTGCCCTCCAAGGGTGAATCTCACGAGCTAGGAAGAGAGAATCACAATTTACCAGATGAGGGCAGCAGAGGGTTACAAAGCAGGTGGAGCAAAGGGCAGGTTGGGTTGTCAATAATCCTAAATCCTTCGTAATTCAAAAGTCCAGGCACGGATACCAGGTTAAAGAGAATTTATTCAGTGGTGAGAAGACCTGGAGCTTTGAAAGGAAAGACTTTAAAGTTGCCCTTTCCCGTTCCTTTCTGTTGTCCCACCCACATTTTTGGATTCTGAGCAAATGTTTTTTTTTTTTTAAGTCAGTTTTATATAAAATCTTTGCAAATTCTTTCGATTACTCTGTAGAGCAAACTTATTATGGCTCTTCAGAAACTATGCAGCTGCCATCTCTTGTGTTCACTTTAGGGGTTGCAAATAACAGTGTTATAGGTGCCAGGAATTGCGGAGCACATGGTCAAAAAATAAATTATAAAATGGAAGAAACTGTTGAACAAACATGAATCATTTAGTCAACAAGTGATTTTTATTTTTGTCTTGAGATCCATAGCTATACTGGAAATTTCACTCCTGGCTAAAGAGCACGTTAAAGTTAAAATATACATATTTAACTAAAATCAAGTATTTTCCAAACACCTAATATTTATAGGTGAAATGTTTTTTCTTTGAATTCTCAAA
This sequence comes from Thryonomys swinderianus, assembly GCA_004025085.1. Lineage (NCBI taxonomy): Eukaryota > Metazoa > Chordata > Mammalia > Rodentia > Thryonomyidae > Thryonomys > Thryonomys swinderianus. Next base: position 28,551 of record PVIC010014024.1, read on the forward strand.
TTCTGTTATTCACATTGATCTATTTCCATTGCTTATTGTGATTTTAAAATCTACTGCGATATCTGGTGATCCCTTAGCACTACAGTTTTGCATTCATTTTTCTTTTTTCTGGGTTTTTAATTCCAGCTCTAGGATGACTTTATTTTTTTAATTTTCCTCTTCCTTCTTCAACATCAATAATAAAATATTAATATTTTGATCACATCTATATTAAGCTCTGAAATTTATTTAAAGCTACTATTACGATCTCTGAAGAACTTTGTTACACTTTTGCATTAAAATATTCTATTTTGATATTAAAAGTGAAATTTCTGTTATCTTTAGGATTTCTACAAAAGTATTAATATATAAAATTATTGGTGTTCAAGTTATTAGCAAATGTATGATCACTTGTTGAATTGTTCAAATAGTTTTAAAGGATTGGTGATTGTCCCTTATATGCTATAACCTTCAGCAAAATAATATCTTCATTATATTGGTTTTTACTGTAGTAATTCTGATCATAGGGTGTGGTGGTGCACGTCTGTAATCCTAGCACTCCAGAGGAGGCCAAGGCAGGAAGATTCTGTAAGTTTAAGGCCGGCCTGAGGAGCACAGTGAGCTCAAAACCAACTTGAACTACATAGTGAGATCCTGCCTCAAAAAAAAAAAAATACTACAATTTACGTGATATGACAAAAAATGGAAGTCTTGAGAGTAACATTGAAACTTTGGGTTGCCATTTAACCTTATTCATTGCACAGAAGCAAACACAAGAGCCCCTTCAGTTTCTTCTTGTTGTTGTCATTAAATGTATTTATTATGAATATTAACTAACAGTCTGAGGCTTGTCATTCTGTTTTTTTTTATTGTGAAATAGGTACATTTTATATACACATTGTGATCACAGCAATGTTAAAACTAAGAAATGTCCTAGATTTTCTTTCACCTGGATGCAGCCATGTAACACAGTACAGTCTTTCCATTACATGGAGGATGTTGGTGGGGACTTCAGAGAATTTAATGTTAAACTCTGATTCAGTCAGTAGAACTGTGTGGCCCTTCTCTCTCCCCTGCTTCTCCTGCCTAGAATGTGAAAGCAACGTCCAGGGCTGGGATATCGTTGAGTGAAGAGATTTTGTGTTATTTTGTTCTTCTTTGCTTTGTTTGGGTGTGTGTGGTTTATAGTTAAACAAATAGCTAAGCACAGATGCTGTCTTTATATGAATTCTGGGATCAGCTGTTTCTCAGGAGGATTTAATAGATGAGCTATTGGGTGAAAATGTGGTTCTCAGAGGCATTTCAAGTTTTGTGATATGTTATCGTGGTTTTTAAATTATTGAAGCTGGTAAAAAAAAACAAAGCAAAGAAGAAAGAAAACTTGGAACATTGAAATCTGTGATTCAGAGCATGATGGCTGAGAAAATGAATAGCAGTTTTTTACCTGAGTTTTTGTTGATATTTTTGTTTCTTTTTCTTCTGCTTTATAAAACACTTATTTCATTTTTATTCAAAAATCCACTTATTTTTCATGATGAAATCCTACTAGTTTTACAAAATATTATTAGGGTGTTTATTGCTTTGTGTGCTCACTGCAACGACCAAATGACACTAACCATTCCAGCTAGTGCTCTGAATATATTTGGCCAAGATTTTAGAATTCAGTAAAGTTTTAAAATAATCAAGCCCTAATTCATAGTTTATGTTGCTTACTGTACTTTTAGTGTGTGCATCATATGCATTATTATACAGGATTATTTACTAGTTTAGTTCTTTTTTTAAAATTGAATTCTTTACTGGTACAATTTACATACATCTCAAAATCACATATAACATTAGGGAATTTGTACCAGTATATGACACAAGGTAATTCTCATTTTTACCCATATCCCTACCCACCCACACCTCCCCACTCCCTATTATACATGTTCTTTTATTTTCTTTCAGAATCATATTTATTCCTTCCCCTCATTACATTCCCACACCAAATGTCCTATGGAGATTTCCCATTCTACAAAAACTGCCATACTTTCTAGAGCTCATTTGCATCTACAGGTGCTCATATCAAAGAGAAGATCCGGTATTTGCCTATCTGTGATCTATTTATTTCACTTATTAGTGTGTCCTCCAGGTGTATCCATTTACACATAAATGAATGCATCTTTTCATTCTTTATGGCAGAATAATACTCCATTTTATTAAAGGAAAAAAAAAACATCTTCTTTATCCAGCCTCCAATTGACGGGCATTTGGGTTGTTTCCAAGACTGAGCTATCACAAACTGAGCTGCTATGAACAACTATTAATGCCAAGCTCTAATTTAAAATTTTGTATTAGTTTCTCATTAAATATAATTCAGCTTATGAGAAGAACACCAGATTCTTTACTACGTGTTAGAGTATTATTACATGTAGCTAACAGGGGAACCCTTTTTCCATGTAAAATTTCAATCTTGCTTATTATACTTAATATGATAGTTCCTCTCTTTTATGGAACATAGCTACCTTATAATCTTCGCATGGAATGCTTTCTTTATTTCTGTTTTAGTGAATTCATATATTTCAGTGCCGGGTCAGGTGCATGTTGAGACCCGGAATGACAAGCAGAGCTCTATAGCGAGCGGGCCAATGACTGGCAAGCACCTAGCAGCCCCTCCATAACGCCATCTGTCACAAGCGCGGCGATGCCCTGTCCCGTGGGCTCACAGCATGCCGCGCCAGCAGTGGGAAACTGCCGTGTGGTCCAGAGAGCGCACGCAGGATGGGTGACAGTGGATTTCCTTTTACTCGCAGCTGCTCTCTGACCAGTAATCGATCTTTCAGAACCGGTAGAATACTGAGATGGACACGTAGCACAGACCGGTGAGGGAGACAAGGAGAAACGCCAGGAACTCATGACAGAGACATGAACAGGAAGGTAAAACTGCGACAGTAAAGTATTCCTAAAATGTACCAGTCAACTCAATTAAAAAATACAGTTTCATCTCACACCATGTTTAATTTACGATGGACTGATGGGCCTGAAGTCCCCACATAAGATAAGGAGCGTCTGTACTGGATAGAACTCGGAGGAAGGAGATGTTATAGCAGTCACGGTTCTCCAGAAAAACATAACTAAGCAATTGTGTGTGTGTGTGTGTGTGTGTGTGTGAGAGAGAGAGAGAGAGAGAGAGAGAGTACACAGAAAGAGGAGAGACACTTTACTTCAAGGAACTGCATTGTGTAATCAGGGTGACCAAAATCCTCAAATCTACAATCCATATCATAGCTCAGCAGAATGAAGATTCTTAGTCCAGGGGGAATACTAAATCCTTGCAGCAAAAGGTTTTCCTTTGAAAAACCTTATTTTTTTCTGAATATCTTTCATCTAATTAGTGAGGCCTATCATCTAGATGTTCTCTTTTACTTACAGGAATTGATGATAGATGCTAACGGTTCTCTACTTTCATATCACCCGCTCCAATAGCCTTTGAATTACTGTGTCCTGGAGCTCAACCCAGACATAACCTGGGATGGTAAATTTTAATACTGATCAGTAATAATTACCCAGAAAAGGACAGAAACATTCTTAGTAAGGTAGAAAAAAAAACAGAAAATAAAACTTTGTGTTCATAACCCTGCACAAGTTTCATGTATCATTATTTGGTGGTAACACACCGGGAGACGCATAAGCCAGAAATAGGATGTTAAACTTTGGGTACTGTTTGTTTTTACAACCTGCCTAACCATGGATCAACTGATTGATTGCTGAGGACTGTTCTCAGATTTGTCCACTTATTTCTGTCTTAGTTACCACTCTATGAGTACAAGGGATAATGAGTTTTGGCTTTATTTTAATAGCCTCCTATGTGAATTCAAACTCCCTTTACACAAATTTATTTTAAATGTACCAAAAAGATTATACTACTCCATTGATAAAACTCATGACTAATCCCTTGTCTTTGGCAGTAAGTCTAAAATTACAAAATGGTTTTAACATAGTCCGTAAGGTCTGACCCCTGTCTCTTTTCTCTATTTTATGCTATCCCATGTCTATTTTGTCTATTATTCTCTGACACTATGTGTCTTACTTTAATTAAAAAATGCTGCAATGTTCCAATTGAAAACTTTGATAAAATCATTTTCCTCTGACTTTCCATTGTTACTTTTCTTTACCCATTCACTTTTAAGGTTTATCAAAAGTGTGTTTGTTTCAGAGAACATTAAAAATTGAAAGCTTATATATTCACAAAATTCTTACATTGAAGACAGAACCCCAACAAGATGTCAACTGAAGTTAGAGGAAGTCATGAGGCTGAGGTGTTTATGATAGTTTAAAGCCCTGGTGAGAAAAACAGCAAGGAGATTTTTTCCTCTTCCTTCCACAAGCATGAGAAGAGTCCAGATGAAGACATAGGGAAAGGTGGTCATCTACAAAGCAGGAAGAGAGCGCCCTGCAGGAGCCAGATGGATCAAAACCTTGATGTTGGACTTCCTAATCAGCAAAACTATGATAAAAATCATGTACTGCTAACAGTTCTCTACTTGTGTTTTTTAAACTACCTACCTCATGGAATTTTGTTAAGTTGCCCTAAGATAAGAGAATTTATTTTGTTCTCAGGGTAACTCACCATATATTTCTCTTTTGAATAATTTCACATTGGAACTTATTGTGTATAAAACAGCTTGGTTACTGAAATGTACAGATCTCTGTGGTTGAGAGAATGTGTGTCTCCTTCATCGCTGAAACTTAAGCTCCTATCCCAGACTATCTGATTCAGGGGAAAAAAAAACATACAATACATATCTGCTCGCTGAAAGAAATACATAGCTGAAGGAATTAACCCACTCAGGTATGTACTTGATCACAAACATCATTAAGCCTGTAGATTAACAGGGCTGAAATTGTATAGACAGATCTCAACTGTGGAGAGAAGGAAATGTCAGAGAGAAGGTGTGCATCTCCTTTAACACTAGATTTATCAGAGTCCAAGAGGAAATCATCCTGTAATCATTGGGTCAATGCATAAAAGATGGACAGTTGCACAATGCATTAAAATAAATGTATATAAGGGCCTCAGATTTGGCCCAGTGATTCTGGTGCCTGCCTGTGAACTACAAGGTACTGCAATTAGTTCCCACTCCAAAAAAAAAAAAAAAAGTATAGAATTTTAGTCCTAAAAGGGTCTGTGAAAATTTTAAAATACAATAAGAGATTGTGTACAGTTTAGCCTGAGCCAAACAGGTAAAAACTAAGAGTGGCATATAAAATAAAATCCAGACTCATAGGTTATTAGGATTTTCTATATGGATGATTTAATAAGAAAGCAAAGGCATTCAAAATAAGACATACATTGCTAAGATAAATTTGGACCTATGCAGTTTTTGAGGTGATAGGAGGAAGTTTTAAATCAGATAAAGATAAATCATACTGACAGCACACTTTTGAAGGAAGCAGGGCATGGGTAACTTCGCAAAGCTGGATGAGTTCATCCATCGGGAGGCAGGTCATACACATACCTTAGCAGATGTTACAATATCAACATATCAAAATTTTATGTAGTTACTTACCTGTAGAATTTTACTTTTCATTATCTATTCTTGGGAATTATACTATTAATTATTTACCACAGAAAATATAAACAGTAGAAATCATAACAAACAGATTTCATAGGGAAATTCTACAATGAGTAGAAGGCTTTACTAGATAATTTTCAGTTTTCATTTCCAATCACAAATGGAGTGGTGTCAGAGTCTTTCTGAAACCTATCAGAAGACTCTATAAATACTTTGTTTGGTAAACTAATTCTTGTATTCTACATCCATTTTAAATTGACTTTCTAGAAATTGAAGTTTTACTAGCTTCTTGATATTTAACTAATACAAGGAAGACAGTCACCGGAGAAGAATTTTCCTTAAATATCTTTATAGCATCTTCAATGGAGATTAAGAAACAGAAGATATTTTGAAAACATAAAGAAAAATAACTATTTCTCATACAGGTACAATGGTTTTCTCTCTGTGACTTGTTTTTACTCAGGCCTGGAATCTAACTAAGTAGGTTATGATTTCCTGATTTTTCAGGAAATATTTTTTATGGCTATGTTTACATGAATTTTGCCACTTCAGTTAAAAAAAAAAAAAGAAGACAAAGTGAAGTAATTCTACTAAATTATTTGATTGTTAAATCCAAGAAAACTAACATGAAAAAAGACAGAAAAACACTTAAACAATGTAAAAAGTACTATACACTGCTTTAATAAAAAGGCAATGTATGAAATGCTCCTTGCTGTGGAGTTTATCACTGTATATCCTTCTATTAGGACAATTTAAAATAGTACTGAGAGGTAGTGTAATTGAAAATGTAGCAATATCCTGTCCTTGCCAGAAGCAAGCTGAGCAACTGAAAATTCTAAATATTAATCAGTTCTCATTGAGTACTTAAGATAATTAAATCAAATTATTGAACATGTAGACATTTAAATGTATTATCACACTGTTTTGCGAGGTTGTGATGATATCTCTGTCTCTGTCCAGTCTCTGTCTTGTTTGTCTTCTCTCCCCTTCGCTCCCTCTGCCACGCAGCTACACAAGCACACACAATCGTATCTTTGACTACTGATAGTGACACAAGCAACCTAAAAGTATTTATAAGACTTACTTTTTGTAAAGACTTTTCTGTCGCTCTGTTTTTCAGTCTTAGAATAACCCAGTTAAAAGCAAGCAAAGCCAAACTGGAATCCTTAAGGGAGGGGTTGAAACACCAGAAAACTTTATTATTATGAATTTCCCTTGACGGAACTAAAATATGCATTAGCTAATTATGTAAGTAATTTGGATTAAAATTTGGATTTAATTTGGATTTGGATAGTAATTTGGATTTGCCTTCAAAACCTTCATCTGTGTTGAGGATATTGCAAACTAATGTTCATATATTTCCTGTAGAGATGTATATCTAACCCCCAGAGTCAGCCCAATTAAGTCTGAGAGTGATTTAATTGCTATTTATTGTCATTTTCTACCCCACTGCTGTGATTGATTTTAGCCCGGTTATATTTTGAATAGATAATTTAATTATTTTTATAATTCAGTAAACACATATGAAAAATAATTGAATGAAAATTCTCAACTGGAAGTGGTGCTTCTCGTACGCATTTCATATATTAACACCAGCGCTGATACTCTAAAACTACTTTGAACAAAACTCAATTCTGCTTCTTAAAAAAGCTAAGTTTTATTAGTTTCTTAAATGATTTGTTGGTTTGTTTGTATGGAAAAAGATGATTTTGCCTCTTCTACAGGTGCTGATTTTCACAAAGAATTACATTAGACATCGTACTTTTTAGTGTTTTAATTTCTAAACACTAAACTTTCTTTTAGAAGTCCATAGTAACATGTTATGAAAATATTACAACTTTAAGAAAATCCTGTCACAGGATTTAAATAATCACATTATTACTGTTATGTCAGACGTGACATATATTAAAGATCTGAAATTAGAAAATAGTGTCGCTTATTTTTAGAATAAAAATAGCCAGCACATTTCAGTTCAATCTGTAGCTTATTAAATATATACATATACATATAACTCTGAGAAAGTTTCCTAAAGCGCATGCAGCTGTGCCCATCGGTGGATTACTGGTAGTTCCAGCGTTCTCACGGTCTAGCCCCTCCCAGCATGCTCTTCGTCTAGCCAGCTTAACAAACCGAAATTACCTGGTGCATCGTCTTGATATTTACCCAAATCACCATGGAACTCAAGATTAATTCTTACTGTCCCTAAATGATGCTTTTGCTGACACTATGAGGAACACACTGTCCCTCTGGAGTCATTACAAAAGTTGTGTATAAGTGTTGCCTAGAGGATTAAAGGCACACATGCAGTACTTACTAGAAATTGCTGACAAAATATATTATAGGATATTACCAACATGTGTCACTACAATCCTGGCACCATCATTTCATTAAGTATCTGAAAACTGCAGTCATGAACTGTGCAACTCTTTTTCAAATTTATGCAATAATGCACTTTGAGATCCATAATCTCTTGTTCATGAATCTGATGGCACACCATGTTTTTTCTACTAATATCTGTCTCCACTTTTAGTGATAGAAAAAAATATAATACCCAAACTAAACAAAAGATAAAGCAAAAAATGAACTGTATTTTTTTCGAGACAGGGTCTTGCTTTGCAGTTCAGGCTGGCTCTGAGCTCACTATGTAGCCTAGGCAAGCTTCGAACTCAGCAATCCTCCCGTCTCTGCCTCCCAAGTGCTGGGATTACAGGCGTGAGCCACCATGCCCAGCTGAGCTGTATATTTTAAACCACAGCATTGACATTATTAAGTTAATTTATTGAGAAGTACTTGAGAAAAGATTTGTATTAGTAACTTTTTTACTTGTGTGATTTATATACATGAAAACAATGATAAATGAATCTAAAATAAGCATTAAATTTTAAAAATGCACACAAAACAGCATTTTCAAGAATTTCAGGCAAAGAGAGCTTAGAAATTATCAGCAGAATCAATTTTTCTCTAAGATCTAAGTCAATGTTGTCTTTTTAAAGTTAGTATTCAACAGCCCTGTTGTCAGGAAGAAGAGGAAATTGATTTATCATGATGCAATTCTGGAA
>PVIC010014025.1:0-37167 GCA_004025085.1 Thryonomys swinderianus
CTCTCTCTCTCTCTCTCTCTCTCTCCCCTGTATTTGGTGTAGAGCAAAATTAACCTTTTGGCTTATGAAAAAGCATCAAGGCAGACCTAAAGTTTTTATAATACTTTTTAAAAAAGAAAACAGATTTTAGAAGAGCTGAACAGCAACTTGTTCTTTACTTTTGAACCTCTCCTTCCGGGACATCCGTTGTCAACCAGCCTGAGAGATCTTTCCCCTTTTCCCCTATAGTGGAAATGCGCAACAATAGAGCTGCTTTGTGAGACAGAACTCGAGGGATCCTATCCAAATGAGGATGTGGAAAGTGCCAAAAGCCCAGAGGGGCAACACAGAGAAAAATGGATCTGACTTCCTTCAGCACACAATGAACACAAATTTTTGAGTCTAGGGGCAGGTAAACCCGTGGAAGGAAAAGTCTTGGACTCTGTGTAAAACAAGGTGTGTGTTTAAGAAGGAGAACTTCTCTTGTCTCTAGCTACATCCCTCCTGAGCAGCCTGAGCTGAGTAATAGCCACGTGTCTTCAGGATAATAGAGGAAGGTGATGGAGAATATGTCCTCTCTATGCTTCTGAGATGGAAAACAGAATTGATCCCGTGCGTGCAAAACACCAGTGGGATACGGGATACGATCTTGTTGATTCCTGCTATGAGGGGAATACTATCATGTATGAAGCATGCCCCTTACTCTGAGTATTAAATGGCTTCCCTTTTATGAGAAACCTGAAATATAAATGAGGTGCAAAATAAAAGGTAGACAACAGGAAGAAGGGAGATCTTTTTCGGATGGGAAAGGGAACAAGAGAAGAAGAGGGGGAAGGAAATGGAAAGGAAAGCAATAGAAAAGGAAAGAATTGAAGAAAAAAGGAAACAAAGCTTTTGCAAACAGGAAGCAGACCAAGAGTTGCGGGGACAGGGATGGATTGTACAGGCAGGGGATGAAAAAGAAATTAAGCTGTGTTATGCCCGTGTTCCAGCTCCTCACAATACATGTGATCATTATGTACTGCAAACATGTACAACTACATAAATACATACATAAATAAATAAAATGTTTGATTTTTGAATTCTAACAATCACCCAGGTAAGGTCTCGCTTCACTTTCATGAGAAAAAATTGAAAGAATTGAAAAAAATTGAAAGAACTGAAAAAAATTCTACGACTTGAAAGTCATAAACTGATAGGCGCGGTGAAAACTTTTGCACTCGCAGCCCTTTGTTAACACTAGCTTTTTAATTTCTAGTTGAAAACCTAGACTGACTTTTGGTGTCTTGGGACTCCAAAATAAAGCTTCTTTCTAAGACCCTTCAACACCCCTGAAAGGAGAGGAACTGTCTAGATTCCAGCATCAAAGAGCCAGAGGAAGGTCTGCGAGTCCCCGGGTCCATAAAATAACTGACTTAGAGCCAAGTGTCCGCTCCCGGGGCTGGGTGTTTGCTTCCACGGAAACAGAACAAACACGAGGCAGGCACCCAGGCTGCCGAGTCATGTGGATCTGGTGGTGTCATGGAAACCTAGCCTAGAGCATGTACCAACCAAAGCCATCAGGGAAAGTGCCTAATTTTACATCTAAAACTATTTTCTTAATCTCTGAGCACCAGAGCATTAAGAACTTTTCTTTCTAGATATTCTGTTCCAATTTGAAAGCTGAAAAGCATCACCTTTCACTAAGAAAAAGAGCAGCGTATCAGGAATATTTTCATGAATTTAACTGTGGTTAATGAGTGTGCTTTTCAGAAGGAGGAAAAGGGCACAGTTCTAAGTCAGTGTCTGTTTATGATGACTTTTTGGCTTTCTGAACAACTTCAGTTTAAAACCACCTTAGGTCATGTTCAGGCAAGGGTGAAATCACATATCTTTGCATAATCTCACTGAGAAATACCCAGCTCTCCATTTTAATTAATTTATATTGTGCAAAGCAAAGATGACACACATGTTGATGAACCACTGCTAGTCTTTATCCACTGGCTAAAGAGTCAGTCTCATGAGTTTGTGACATCATGGTCCATCACTATGGCAACATCTATGATGAGCAGCCTGAGGCTCCCTTAGTTATCAGCCAAATCAAATTCACACATATTATCAGAAATCAGAAATGATCTTTCCAGTAAAAACCATGATGACCAAAGTGATTGTCTTAAAGTAATCAGATATGAGTTCAGTGAAAAACCAGAAAGAATTATTGATAGTTTACAGAAAGTACTTCATTTTTTTCAGAGGCTAATTCTAATTTGGCTCAAATGAAGATATAATTTTTATATAATTATAACTTGGCACAGAAAGTTCACTTTTAAATTTCAGTATTATAAATTAGTTACTACAGTGCTACTTACTTATCATGAGTTCTTGTTGGAGGCTGATATGCTTTGAAAGCAGTCTTTTATGTCTTAAGTGGTGGTATCCGGTTCATAAAACAGGGCTTAGAAAACTTATGTCAAGAGTGAAAATGTGTTACTTTGTCTTCAGCAAAGACATACAAGTTATTTTATTTCTTTAGGCTTCATAATTAAATGAGAAATTAAGAACTTATCTTTCTTTTTCATCAAAAGGCCGTCAAGATTTAGAAAATAATACTGTCATAAACTTTCTGAAAGGAAATTACCAAGTAAAAATTTAGATGTAATCCAATAAAATGTAAGTCCCTGAAGCAAAGAAACCACAAATTAGGAGTTTTGTATCCTCATTCCTTGGCATAGAGTTAGTTAGAGTTAGTTGAAGCTAGTATACAATTTAAGATTTGAGCAAGGAAGGGCAATTAAGCAATCAGCACCTTAGGATACCATTTATGTATCATTATGGTGCAGGCTAAATTTCCGTGACAGTCGTAGAAATGGTCCTATGAGTCTTTAGATATGTAAAACTTTTACATTATCTAGGGTAAGTTTTCATCTCAGGAGAAACTTTGAATATGTGGTTGTCAAATAAATATAAAACAGTACTTTAATCAAAACTGAAATCTTTTGCTCAGAAATAATCCAGTAAAGAGAATGAAAAGACCAAATATAGACTGCGAGAACTTAATGTGTAAGTCACAGATTCAACAAAGGGCTGGCCTCAGGGATCTCAAAAGTTTTCTCAGAGTTCATGAGTCAAAAACAACCAATTAGGAAACAGGCAAAAAATCACAGAGAGAAACATTTCAGTGAACAGGATATACACGCGGCAGACAACCACATAAACGATGCATGACACCATTAGCCACCAAGGAAATATAAACTAAAACAATAAAACATCACCATATGCTTATCAGAAGAGCTACGATAAAAAACAGTAATAACATCAACCGCTGGTCAAGTCACAGAAAAATGGAACACTCTCACTAGTGGGAATGTAAAAGGGAATAGACACTTTGGAAAATATTTCAGCAGTTTCTTTAAAAACACTAAACATATAACTTCCACTGAGATCTCTTAATTACACTTTGGCATTTGTCACAGAGAAATGAAAACTTATATTTATAAAAACCTGAACAGGAATATTTATAACAACTTTGTTTATAATCACCAAAATATCTTGCAGAGAATAAATGGTTAAATAGCCACACAGTGAAGTGTGTTGCAGAGATAGGAAGGAATGAATTACTGATATATGACAACCTAAGTAAATCTCCATGGAACTATGCTGAGGTGAAGAAACACCGAGGAATTGCAACGCAATCAATATCCAAAAGTTAAAAACTCTTTGGTTCCATTTTCATAACATTTTTAAATGACAGTATATTAGTGGTTATCAGACTTGAGGGAGGGTACATAGAAGGAAGTACATGTAATTAGAACAGGGTTAACCATGAGGAGCCCCTTGCAGTGATGGAAAGAGTTTGTATCTTGACTCTAACAGTGTCAGTATCCTAGTTGTACAAGTCTTTCAAGATACATCCACTAGAGGAAACTGGGTAAAAGATGTTCTGTAGTATTTTGGATAAATGCATGTAAATTTATAATTATTTGAAAATAAAAAAACTTTGATAGCAATTATTTTTAGAGAGGATTTATTTATTTATTTATTTATTTATTGAGACAGGGTCTCGCTTTGTATGGCACTGAGCTCACTATGTAGCCCAGGCAAGCCTGGAACTCAGAAATTATCTTGCCTCTGCCTCCCGAGTGCTGGGGTGATAGGCGCCCCGGCATTTGTGGTATGTGGTACTGATTGCTGATGGGCATGAGTCACCATGCCCAGCATTGTTGTTTGTGGTTACCGCAGATCAAACTTAGGACCTTGCACTTGCGAGGCAGGAACCACTGAGCTAAATCTCCAGCCCAAGGATATTATTTTTAAGTTGAGTTTTCAAGTTACCATTTCGATAAACAATATACATCCGAAAGAGCTGTTATCACAAATATCTGTCTTTTCTCTTGAGTGGCATTTATATGTATATAGGGGGAAAATATAGCTCATGTGGTCTAACAAAAATATCTAAAGAAATACACTTCAATCAGGTGTTTCCTGTTGAAAGCAGTACAAAATAACATAATGATACTTGTCAAAAATGAAATTATTTTATAGTACTTAAAACTCTGAAACCTAAAGACAATCCTCACTGATAACCACCAAATTAAAACTTCACATTCACAATACCACACATTCAGGTGTCTCGCAGAATAATGTTCTTCTTTCCTTTTTTCCCTAACACTTGTTTCTAAGAAAATCAACTAGGCTCCATGAAGATAGCTGCTCTACACAAAGAAGACTGTCTGAGATTCTTTCTTTTTTTTTTTTTTTTTTTTGAGACAGGGTCTCGCTTTGTAGTTCCACTGGCCCTGAGCTCACTATGTAGCCCAGGCAAGCCGCGAACTCAGCAATCCTCCTGCCTCTGCCTCCCGAGTGCTGGGATGACAGGCGTGAGCCACCACGCCTGGCTGTCTGAGATTCTTAACAGTTTCCTTGCCCGTGAACAAGCACTTATACCTTCGGGCTCCACACTGGGGATGGCGGAGACCATGGTAAATACGGCTCACTATTGAAGAAGCCTCCGCCTATGAAGGGAGGAACATTCCCCGGGTCCTGGGCTCAGCCACTGTCACCAGGTGCTGTGATAAGTGCAGGAACAGAAGAGGTCAGAGGGGCTGCTGAGCAAGGCTGGGAAGTGCACAGCTTTGCAAGACCAGTGGCTGCCAGGGCAAACAACAATACAATGACAAAACAAGTCAGCAGGAACAAGAAAAATAAAAGCCCCTGTATTCTGCATTGGGATAAACAGCAGGTCTGAATGAGGAAGTAGGAAATCTCTCGTGATATGGCTAAAAACCAAGTCCTGTCAGGTCCCTGTCCATACACTAGCAGACCAAGATGAAGCACACACACGAATGCAATCTGCACACAGCAGCCACCTGTCTGGCTGTGAATACAGGACAGACAGTGGCACGGGTGTCGGTGCTGAGTGTGCAGTAACACATCAGAGCTAGTGTATTTCCATATTTGGCATGATAAGTCTGGTTTGAACACTATGATGTTGAGATTTTACTATTAAAACTTTACATATTTATGTATTTTTATGTATTAAGACTTCACATATTTTTTCTGTGCTGTTAAGAAACAGAACCTCTACGAAATCACCAGTGTTTCCAAGCAAATAACGCACAAGGTTCGCGTAATGTTCTGTAATCTTCACCGAAATCCAATGCAGTGACAGCCCGACCATTGAGGCCTCACATACCAGAAGACCGTGGCAAGTTCCAACCAAGAGAGAACGGCCGCTCAGGGATGGGACTGTTACTTCAGCAATCCCAAACGAAATAAGAAAAGATAAAATCAGAATCTAAAGGTTCCTTTATAAATTGCTCTTTAGGGAACTTGAAAGGTCACTTGATAATTATAAAGTTGATTTAAGCTTCAAATCCTTTTACCAAGCAAATGTGTTGAAAACTTTAGAAATAAAGATTGAGGGACAAAATGAAAGTCTACTCACTTTGTGAGAGTATAAAGTTAAGACTTATTCCAGATTTCAAAAGGAAAATGATAGATGAACAAGCAGACTAAAATTAATCCTCATTTTAAACACTCAAATAATTTTATCAGTAAAAGTATCCCTGTTTTTCTCTCCCTTTCCCTCTCTTTTTCATGGTATTGGAGACTGAATCCAGGGACTTCCCACTAAGTACATCTCTGGCCTTTTAAAAACTTCAGTGTGAAACAGGATCTTGCTAAGTCACTATGTTGCCTGAGCTGGATTTAAACTTGTTATTCTACCTCAGCTTGACAGCGTGCTGGAATTATAGGTGTGTACCACTGTACCCAGCTTCAGTTTAAAAACATCTTACTGGGGCTGGGGATTTAGCTCAATGGTTCTGAGTACTTGTAATGCCCTGAGTTTTTTATATACATATACATACACACATATACATATATATATATATATACACATATATACATAAAATATATGTAGAAGAAGTACTGGTTTGTAGCTATGAAAATAAAGGCTAGCTAGATTTTACTATATTAAGAAGTGCTGGAGCATTCTGGAATACATGTGGAACCACTTCTAATGTTTTACAACTGTGAAGTAACTTGATTTTATATTTGGACATAAACATTTTTTGCCTGAAAATATCTTCGCTAAGGGACGAGACACTTTGCATGAGCCACGTAAAACAGTGAGGTTTGGAGAGTATTAACCAGACACATTTACAGAACTGCCTACCAAGCTGACAGAAACATAATGTCTCATAAGCTCCCCGCAAAGGCAAAGGACCTCTTGAAATATACAGATTAAGGTATGCTCTTTTATAATTCTACTGGGAATCGCTCTGGCCAGTCAGCTGGAGTGTCCTAACAGGGACCCTACAGGAAACCACTAACTTGCTGACCTGAGCAATTACCATATCTGTGAATTTTATTTGCCTAAAGGTGCCTTGATTATTGGGAAGAAATTCCTTCAGAACACTTCTGTGAAACTTTGGTGCCTTTGCCCACTCGACCAACAAACTAAGACAACTCTTGGATGCAGAACTGTAAGTGAATCTACAGAGCGTTTGTTCCAAGAATCACCGAGTAAAAACCCAGTGTCTCAATTTGTCTATCAGCCATCTCTCTTCTGACTTTAACAATTAGCAAAACATAGGCCTGGGGTATGCGGACAGCCAGGATCACAAAGCACCAAGAAGAGGTGATAATCACTGGCAATCTGCTCTAGTCTACTATATTTTTAAATGGCTTTGTCAGACCTTGCACTTGGAAGGCAGGTACGGGGCCAATGAGCTACACCTCTAGCCCCTGCTGTCATCCCAAAGAGCACGCTGGTACTGAGGTCTGCTCACCCCGTCTCCTTAGTCAGCAGGGGCTAGAGTGAGCTGGGCACCTGGGCAGCTGCACACAAAGGGCTGTGGCCCCCAGAGGGGCCTGGTCTGGGCTTCAGAAGCATGAATGATTCAGTCGGTCAGGAGACCCGAAGCCTTTAGCTGCAGTCTGTCTCACGAGATAATTGCCTAACTTTGTGTGTCTGTTACTTACGTTCTCTGAATTTCACTTTTAAAATTTTGTACAATGAGGATAATGCTGGCCACAATGTTAGGACAAAACCTTCTCTAATAACCCAATATCATTCTTGACATCCAGCAGTTACTCAAAACATGTCTTTTGAATGAAGAATACCCATAAGAATACGTATAAGACAATCCACAGAACGTTCTCCATAAATGGAAGTTTAACCATAACAAACATCCCTACACTGGTGCCTAGCTTTGCACGTGAAAGGACACAAATCCCTCAGTCCTAGAAGAAAAAGGTACCAGTGCTATGAAGAATTCATAGCAATTCATAGCTGACAACTGTCTTGGTTCCACTGGGACAGAAATTTCCAGCAGCAGGAAGGCAAGGTGAGCTCCAGCTTTTATTTAGTAGTTCACAGGCCAGAATGGTTCCCTGGTGTTGCCAGGAACTGAAACAATACGGTTACAAGACAGAACATCTCCCACTTATCTGCTCCACACATAGCATTTTCTATTTTGGTCCATTATTAATCTGTAATTATTTCCCTTTGTGGAGTTGAGAAATCCTAGCAGGACATTACGCTACTTCAAGAATTAATTCTTTCCTGAACAAGGAAAATTGGAAAAAATACAAGCCTGAAAGGGAGAAATGCCTTCCCATTTCCCGAGGCTCATGAAGAATCTACAATTAACTTAGCTTCTAATAGTTTCCATAGCTCTGCTACTGGACATGCCTAGCCTTTCCGCTGCAAGTCTGTAAGAGTTGCCTGAATATATATATCTATATGTGTGTGTGTGTGTGTGTGTGTGTGTGTGTGTGATCTCTTTCCTGCCCTTTGGGGTCCCTATCTCTTCATTGCTAATTACAGGGGAGTTGGAGTGAGGTTGGGACTTCCTCTACATACTTGTGTTTCTCTTTCACTCTGACATGTTCTGATGTCTCATCAGTGGTTCTTCCACTCGGTGGGCTGTGTCTGGTCTTCAAATAAAGATGACAGGAAAGAGGGTCCCAGGGTGTCCCGCCCAGCTCTCCGGAGCTATCACCACCCAGGGCCATGGCTGTCCACGTTGACACTGCTCTGGGGGGCTGACATTGTGGACGATGCTATGACTAAGTTGAACCTCATTTCTCAGCATCCACGCAGAAAGACATGCAGTGTCACACGCTGTAACTAGAAATACAAATATTTCTCCCCAATAGTCATCCCATTTTACCCACTTCCTTTGGTGACTTATAATGGGAAACTTAATTTACTCATTCTCTGCCCCTTAAAAAACTCCCCCTCCTTTTACATAAGATCTGCCAAGAATATGCAGTTTCATTTCAGAGAGGGCAGACAGCACTTGTTTTGTGATAATAAATATAGTGTAGGAGAGTAGAAAAATGTATTTGCTGTCAGGAAAAATCTGATCCAAATACTTTTTCTGCCTTTCAACTATATGGTCTTGGGCTAATTATTTAAACTTCTAGGTTCGGTTTCCTTTTTTACAGTAGAGATAATTGGTAACATCTACTTTATGGAGCACTAAACGGGTTGATAAATGTAACAAGTTTAGGACACTATTTACTACACGGTCAGTTCTTGCTACCTGCCACCTATTTTACATTTCTCATTGAATCCTCTCATTTCTCAGTATTATCCAGGAGCAGCGGTGAGCCTATGGCACGAGTGTTACTTGTTTTCATTTAAAACAGAAGATGGTAATGTGGAGTTGGCCTTTTCTCAGTATTCAGGTTTAATTGGAATGTTGGCCCTTTGTGCTAAACAAGTGGGTTTGAGGTTGCAGTTTGGGCACTTGGTCTCTAAAAGGTTCGCCATCGCTGTGGGCAGGATGGGCCTGTGGCTCAGGGCTCCCTATTGATGGAAGTTGTTGTAGCAAGTGTGTTTCAAGGGTCCTGCCCTCCCTGCATACACCCTAACAATATATCTATACCTTTTCCCTCCTGATTACTGATGAGGACAATTAAAAATTCACAGCTCTCACCTTGGGTCTGTTTGCTTCTCTTCTATTAAAAACACAAATGATCCTGGGAAGGAAGAAACTTCCCTGGGCCAATAAATAGAAATATCTATCATTTAGAAAGTAACACCTTCTACTTGTGGGGTTTCTTTGGCTTGTGTGTGGTACCAGGAATTGACCACAGGGCTTTTCATATGCTAGGCAACCTTTCAACCACTGAATTATGATCCTCTCACTTGTTATTTTTTATTTGTGAGAGTTTCACTAAATTACCCAGACTGGCCTCCAACTGTTCATTTTCTAGCCTCAGTCTCCTGAGCGGGTGAGGTTACAGGTATACAGCACCATGCCCAGCTTCCTTAATGGCATTTATTATCTCATTTTAAGAATCATATAAGGTAAGAACTATTTTCACTGACAGTACTCAGCCATCTGGGCTTCTAGTGACAAAGTAAAAGTGGATTAGAATGCATGTTGCCAATTTTTTGTTCATTTTTACGTAAGAGGAATAACATAAATCTTTTCTCTCAGAAAAAAATCTGAGAGATTGGTGAGAGTTGGTCATTAAAAAATTAATTTAATTGTTAAAATATCTTGTATTATGACAAAATAAGCACAAATTCATCCAGTGGTGGCAAACCTCGGGCACACATGCTGCGGCCAGCTGTTTGTTATCATTGAAAGTTCTAAAAGGTTCACCATCCCTGGTCTAGGGTTTAGGAAAACACCTTATCGAGGTGTGTCCTGACCTTAAAAGTGAGTCCTTATGAGGATTTCTGGGAATATTAACTCTTCCTGGAAGTTTTGTCTCTTGGGAACTAATACAGGGTAACAGTTTGAATATATTCAGACAGACAAGGCGACAGCACCAGATGCTGTATGCTTCGTGTTGCGGCGGAGTGGGGTGGGGAGCAGGTGTTCAGACAGCCCGGGTGGGAGAGTGAGGGTCCCGGGGAAGGGTGGGAGTTGGCTTTACGGTCTGGACTTGGCTAATTAGAATATGCATGACCTTTCATCGTAGTCATCACGCAGTCATATCCCGGAGCACCATTCTGTATTACACAGGTGACAAGCAAATGAGTAACCAAAGAAAAAAGCACTAAAAGGTTAGTAATTAGCATCACAGGCTCTCGGAAGCAAAAGCTCTGATCTTAAATCCCAACTACTTCTCTCCTAACCATGAGTATTGTACTGTTTTTCTCAGTTTCACATTTATGACTTAAGGGTATGTGAGCATGTGTGTGTGTGTGTCCATGTGTATATGACGATATTCCCTTTACATGATAATGGAAGCATTAAATGAATTTAGGGATTTAATGAGGTAATATACTGAAGGACAAGTCAAGAAATACTTTATAATCATCAGAGAATTTTTTCTAACCTACAAGCTACTGAGAAGCAGGGACCATTTCCTAGGCATCTTCATATTTCTGATGTTTATTTTAGTATATGTGCTGCCGAAGCGAGCACTCTGATGTTTATTTTAAAGTGAGGGCTCAATAAATGAATGTCAACTGATGTTAAACTAATATTAAGAAAAAACGTTTCTATAGGAAGAAAACATTCAAAGGGAAAAGGGGAGTGGGGGTAAGTAAAGAAAGGGAAGAAAATATTTGACGGTTAATCGAGGAAACAAAGCTTATGAATACAGGGGCTGTAGGGAGGGCAGGAAAGCGGAAAAACGAGAATGAAGGTGTGTCACACACTGGCAGAAATTCTCCATGCTGAATGTGATCATAACATATACATAAAATGTACCAATAAAGTCAATTAGAAAAAGGAAAACATTTCTAATGAGTCAAAAATACAGTGTAAAACGAAATCCAGTCAGACAGTACATGTCTACGGTGGCAGAGCATTTCCTAGCAAGTGACGTCTTCTTCACTCAACCCCTCTGCAGCTGCGTCGCTGCTCACGGTTTTAACAGAAGGAAGAACTGAGTCACTGTTTTCACTGACAGGCACAATAGCATGGATGGGTGCTGCCAGATACTGTTCAAAAGAGACCTAGGTCTCTGTGAGCAGCTCTGTTCTGAGCTTGTATGAAAACGCTCCCCTTTCAGGGCCCATCCTCTCGCCACGCACATCTCTAAGCTCGTTCCACGCCCCGGGCCTCCCTGCCTCCTTCAGGCTCTGCATATTAAACGGTCGGTCAGCTTGTCCTGGAGAAAGCAGGATCACTTCGCCGCTCTTTAATGACTCGGTACTAGATTTCCGCATCGCCTTGGATGTGGTGAAACAGGCTTCTCCCCCCGAATAAATCTATATTCAAGGAATGGAGAACTTTCACAAGGACAATGAAGCTCTCAGCCCGGGAAAAGGAGTTCCTGAGGACTTGGCACCGGCCTTGGCTGATTTTGTGTGGTTCCCTGAATGAGTCAAGATTGGGTTGCAAAATCGAGCGGCAATAATAGTAGCACTGTCCTAAGGCTGAGACACATACACCTGAAGATGCAAATTATGAGGGCGCATTCAAGCGCAGGATTGATCTTACTGAACGTCTTCTCCCACTGGAGCCCGCGGTGCCTTCGGTTTCCACGGACACACACCTCGCGCGTGTGTAACCCTCGCAACCCGCAAGAAAAGCATCAGAGAAGCAGAAGTTATGCATGCGTTCCACAAAGAGATGTGTTTTTAAATTATTTTAATTAATTGACATTTCTTGTTTGAAATTCTACATGGTCTCATCAAAAAACAATGGTAGGGAATGTGATGAGGGGAAGGAATAAATATGATACAGAAAGAAAATAAAAGAGCATGTATAAAGGGGGGAGAAGGGGGTGGGTAGGGATATGGGTAAAAATGTGAATTGACTTGTGGCATATACTGGTACAAATTTCCCAATGTTATATGTGATTTTGAGATGTATATAAATTATACCAATAAAGAACTCAATTAAAAAAAAACAATGGTAGGACACAGAATTCGGAACAGGACAATGCAGTGAGGTCGTGGATAGATGGTACCCTAGATAAGGGACGAAATGTGGCCGATGTCGGGGAAGAAACGGTTCCATCGTTTGCAAGAACATCTTGTTCTGCCAGGTTAAGGCACTGCCCATGCACGGAAATCAAACAAAAGGAGAGAGAAGGAGGAGAAATGATTAAAATGAAGCTCTTATTTTCTTCTTTTGGAAAACAAAGCATTGTTTCTCCCTGGATTCCTAGCTGTGTATATCTAGTCCAAGTCATGTTCTAACAATTTCCTGTAATTAGAAACATACACATCTGTGTAAGTTACTGCCAAAGGGCCTAGGTATTTTACTGGCATTACTAATCCTCCAGCGGCAAAGGGAGCAGCGCAGGTGGGACGGAGCCCTGCCCGTGTCTGGGCCCCAGCGGCTAACGGAGGTGTGAGCACGTGTGAGGGGGAAGCCAAGCCCAGGAGGCTCACAGCACTGACCTCACCTTCGGGTAAAGTGTCCACGCCGGAAGTCACGGCCTGGAGTGTCATCGTTCCACAAAACAGAGCGACGAGAAACTCTGGACAAACGCCTCTATGTCACTAATCTCAGCCACACTATAAAACACACCTTTTCCTTCAGTGGGCTTGGGGAACCGCATCCCATCCCTTACCACTGTCAGATCACTAAGATCCGCAATTACTATGTCAACTCACGTGGGATTGTAACTGGCGTTGATATGGCTGGTGCTCATGAGGGAACTTTAGCATGTGGATGAGGGCCACGGACTCCCACAAGCCCAAGTACTGGGGTAACTATGACCTGCCCCTATCCCACAAGCAAAATAAAAACAAGTAACTTGCTGTAAAAGAGTCTGCAGATATTTCTCAAGTCTTGAACTTGCGGGTCAGTCTATAGGGCAGATCCAAAATAAAGGCATCTTCAAGTGAGGTCAGAGGTTCAGGACAAATCACTGCTGTTGAAATAAAAGCGGAGTTTCATGAGGAAAAGTGACACGGAGCTTCGGGAATGAACAGGGCGCAGCGCTCAGATCACACCTGTGGACGTGCTCAGCGTGGCGCCTCTGCTCAGTCAGGTTTTAGCAACTTTTCAAAGGCAACCAACAGCTAGCTGAGCCGGAATGAGCCTGTGCTTTTCGGGAAGGGTGTGCTCCTCTCCCGCACGAACAGGAGAACCAGGGCTCGTGTGGACGGTGACCATCGTAACGCGAGTCTGCCACTGGCCCCGTGATGAGCTCTGCTAATAGCTAAGACGACGTCCTCCACAAGGAGACCCTGGGTTAGGACCAGCGAAGCCAGTTTCCAACAGCTCTGTCTCCAGACGGATGTTTTAAAAGGGATCTGTAAGGGGACACACTGATGACACCAGTGTTTAACAGGGTGCTAGGCTTTATTTTTTATTTATATCCGACTCCCCTCTTGGCGGCGGAATTGAATTCCTGCAAGAAATGAAGTGAGTTTTCTCAGCAGGACGAGAGTGATGTCCAGGCAGAGGCCGAGGACGCGGGTCGGGGTTCACCCTGGTCCTCGGCTTGGCACGGTGACCGTCAAGTACTGCAAGGAGACTCCCGCACACGTGGAGCAGGGCTCCCTGCCCACACTCGCTGGATAGAGCGTAGTTTAAGAAAAACACCAAGAGATTTGAGTCAACAACTGCTCGGATTGGGCGAACAGCTGCTCACCACTGAACATCCTAGCCCGACTCCAGCTGAAACTCAACTCCAGAGAGAACAACTGCAGAGTGAAACTACCTCTGTTCCTATTGTTTTTATGTCTATGTCGGCTAACATAATTGACATTTTTCTGATGTGACTGTTTGCCCCAGTATAAAGGTGAGAGAGGGCTTACTAGGTATCCTCTAACCAGCTGACAAACCATGACTCGCCTTGTACAATGCTATCCAAAGCCTCCCGCTCATGTGTTTACTTTTTGTTGTCGACCTTCGGGGCTGAGTTACCACCTGGAAGGAGTCAAATGAACGGACAACAGGTCTACCCAGTGGCGCCGCCACGAAATACAAGCATGAAATCCAAAGCAAGTAGGTAAGGCAAGCCAACGGAGTGATGGGCGTACTGGCAAGACTGGGGGCGCTGCGGGGCCCCGCTCGGTCCCACACCGCTCCTGCGCCGCACAGAGCTGCCCACTGGTCACTGCAAAGGCCACCTCGGGCCCTCGCGGCTCCACAGTTTTTCTGGGATGGTTGGAAAAAGGTCCCCACGGCTGTGCTCAGGACGAACAATCAGGGGAATAGAAAAGAGGAAAGCGCAGTGGGGGCCAGGGAGCAGTGGTTATGATTAAGGCCATCTCAAAAGGGGACACTTTTAATGATTTCCTTGTGATTGTTCTTCAGGGAAAATGACACACAGGCGGGCAGCACGGTAGGGAGAGGGAGTAAACCGAGGCCACGGTGGCTCCCTAGTTTTCTCTGGACACAAAGAGTTAAAGTTCCCCCAGATGTGGGAGCGGAGCAGATGGGCGCATTCTGCTGACTTATAACGCTCGATAATAAAATGACCTAAGACTCTATTTAGAGAAACAGAGCAGCGACTCTTCGGCTGTTTACACGCTTACAAATATCACGATAAGCAAATGCAGGCAGTTCAAAGGAATGATAAAAAAAAAAAAGGACAAGTGGATAAATAACGAGCCGAGGCTCTTGCGAAAACGTAGTGTAACTCTTGCATCGTGAATATAAACACAGGTGACCTTTGCGTTTGCTCAACTTTCGTCTTCAAGACAGGAAACAGCAACTGATCTTTATCGGACGAGTAGAATCTCCCGCTCCCTGTGCCGCCCGCCGCCAGCGCGGTGTCTGCCCGAGCCCAGCGGTGTCGCTGTCTCGCCGGGGCACACGCTGGGCACACGCTGGGCACCGGCGGGCGGCTGCCCCCAGGCGTGTGCTGCGTGGGCCCCAGAAACAGCGTGGGCAGCGCTAACGGGAAGAGGCGGCGCGGGCCGAGCGCCCACGGGAGGTGGGGACGGTCGGAGAGACCCGGGCCCGGGACTCCGCCCTCTGCGCACGCACCAATTTATCATCTCCACTAATCTAAACATCCTCTGGGCTGACATTTACTACTCAGTAAACAAACCTGAAGAGCGGTTGCTTTATACATCAGGGTAGCTAAGAAGTTCTATATTGCAAACGTGCTATGAACTAAAATGAAAAGAATTATGAGTTATCCAGTAATTTGTGCCAGAAAATTTCAAGCAGCTAAACTATCGTTTTTTTAAATTTTTAAAAATTTTTTTTATTTCAAGCAATGGAACTGGGTCTTGTTTTTTCCTTTCCAGTGTACACATAAGCGCACACACATTTATCCATCAATAAGAAACTTTAAAAACAGATACACTGATGTGCAGGCGCGCAGCTCACAGCAAACTCGGGTAACTAGCGAACACTCCTTTCTCATCCATAGATATTTATGTCGTCATTCTCATAAGCTTTCCTACGAAAAGAACTCACCTAAACCGAATTTTCATTTTGTTCAACCCATTTGGTGTGGGTTCCAAAACAGATCTTGATATGGAACAAACTCTGACTATTCTGATTTATTAAATACTTCTTACCTAACCTAATCCCTATGGAAATTATCTTCAAGGTTTTTGCTTTCCAGCCATTCTATAGAAATGGTCGATTTTCCACAGGTTCTGCTCTCTGTGTCCCAGCCAGAGAAAATTTTTAAAAAAATTTAATAGCTTTTAAATTGCTTTTATTGGTACATTTTATATACGTTATGATCACAGACACTGAACATTTGTACCAGTACGAGACAATTTAATCCTCCTTTTTTCCCATCCCCTTGCCCCTACGACTCCCGCCCTCTATCCACATAAACTTTGTGAGAAACCACTTTCTCATGGAAGGACTTCAGATCCACGTTCTAGCGCCCAGCCCTACTTCAGTAGTGGAACTGGGCTGCTTCTCTTCTCGTTCCAAATAAAGTGTACAATGCCTTAAGCTGCTAGCTTGTCTGTTTCGTGCCTTTAGACAGGAAAATTTGGTCCACGACAGAACCAGCCGCTACTGATCTGATCAGAAGCAGGGCTACAACATGGCAGTCATGGGTTGGCAGACTTTTCTGTGACACGTCCGATGGTGCACATAGTTTTTAGGGCAATATGTGCCCCGAGTCACGGGTGCCACTAAATAACTGCCACGACAGCAACCGTTCAGTACGAACAAACAGGTGTGTGCCAACCATGCCTTATTTATAAAAACAGGCGGAAGGAGGTGCTTTGCACCTGTGGGCAGGAATTCAGAAATCCTTGGTTTATGGCCACTTCAGATTAGTATGTGGTCCTGATGAGATCACATTCTCAGATGGCTTCATACTTTCCCTGAGATTGATTTGGGATGTAATAACGCAGTAGAAAGATAAGTATAACTTTCTGGCTAAGACTGTGTGACAGATATTAAGAAAATCACCGACTTTTTCTACCCAAAAGCACTTGCTCTCTGAATACTGGCATTTGACGCAAATGCCACCAGAGATCTGTATTTAGATGTTTATTCTTCCCTTGCAGCTTAGATACTATCATTCCATTTCATTTTTTCCCCATTCAGTAGCATGTACTTTGCCAAGATGCTTTGGATAAATTCTACTGATAATATAGTGAACAACAGAAATGTAAAACTGCATAGGACTTAAATCATACTAACAGCCACCTTCAAGTGGGTATCTACAATATGCCAAGGATTAGAGCAGGGCCAATTACATATTAGCTCATTTATCTAAGATACTGTATAAGTAAGGAAAATGAGGCTCAGATGTACGAATTGAACTGCCTAAGATTCTAGAACTAGAAAGAGATAGATCTGGGTCTTAAATCAGGTTTTCTGACTCCCTCTAATACGTTTTCTACCAAAATAATAACGTTTCACCTTGCCGTTGACTAGCTATTCTTGACTTCTAATCCCAGAAAATTAGTATCAGTGCTTTTGATCTCACTGAATCTATAAAACGGCACCCTTCACTGACACACAAGGTCAGACTATCTGGGGAAGCCACAGTGAGCCGTACCGGGGCAGGGCTCCTGGGGGCGGCACCGCCGATGCTAAGGGTGACCCACAGCTCTGGCTGGCCTTGGGGCTGCTGACGTGCAAGCGGTTTCTGGATCTGTATCCTATCCACACACTTCACTCTCAGCACATAGAGACTTTGAGAAGCCTAAGTGCGGCCCGTGGATAAACTGCTCAGACCTAACTAACTGTGGATGCCACATCTACTAGCATAGCTGCTGGATGGATGGTAATTTTCTTGATAGTTGTTTAGAGAGAGGGCTGAGGCGCTAGGCAGAAGATATTAACTTCCAGATCAGAGGTGGCGAACCTATGGCACGCGTGCTGCAGCAGGTCTTTGTATCACTGAACCCACTGAAAGGTTCGCCACCACCTTCCTAAATGAATTCCAAATACTGAGTTGCCAAATGTTGGCTTGAGATAACATTTTCAGTGATACTACTTGACTCTCTGCAAGAAATCCGAGGAAAGTATGTGATGGCAGAGTTCCAAACTGACCCATTAACAACCAGGAGGCCTCAGGTAGATGAGCTTGCTTGATTCTCATTCGCAATGAACCAGCCGTAGGTGTCTTCACTGGAAGCTGCACCCAAAGCAAATGTGTGAAAGCAGGGACAGGGCCTGGGGCAGTGGGAAGAGAAGAAAGTCCTGAGTTTTGTATTCAGATAGTGCTGACCCTATATCTTTAAATTACTTGAAGCCTCGCCCAGACATGTGTTTGCTTTCATGCAGAACAGACCTCGTAAATCTTGGCATAAGCTGTCAGTGAGTGGAGCAATATACGACCTTGTGTGGTGGTAAAATAAAGACGAAATGCTTCTGATGACGTGTGAGGTCTCCTCAATTACCTGTCCTTCATGCACTAACCTTTCAGATACATTACAAATATGAAAAAGATTATTTCTGAAGGAAGAGGGATCGATACCTCCCCGGAATGCCATGCCACAGGCCACCCCAAGAGGGGTCTCGGTGACAGAGGGCATCACATGGTACTGCTTCCAAGAGGGCTCTCTCCAGCGTGCTCCTGGGGTCTGGACAGTCTTCTCCATGGAGAGCTCAGCTAACAACGGGTCCTGGGCCGCTTGGGACGCCTCCAAAGGGCTTCTAAGGGGCTTCCCAGGTGACCCAGCACATTGGAAGTGTAAATGAGAGAGTAATTTAAACCACGTGAAAGTTTGGCTTCTTTTTTAAAACTACAGGAAAGCCTTGCTATAGCATAGCTGGTTGTTACACAGATGCAAACAATGTGCTGTGAGTGAAACCAGGTCCCCTGACATGTAACAACTGCATTTAGTTACTTCTGATGGGATATGAGTAGAACGTAATATAAAAACCATTAGACATTCCATTCTCATATGAGTTTGGCCAAGATCAAAACCATGGACGATACCTAGTGCTGATGAGGCTGGAGGCACCTGGGGCTGCCTTATGTGGTGCGTGGAAAGTGATCTCTTTCTGGTGGTATACTGGCAATATCCTTAAGGACACCAAATCTCTAGGTCTTTTGTTCTGATGAGTTCACCTCCAGGGATTTATTATAGGGAAACAAGCGGGTCACAAGCTCAGAGATGAATGATGGAGGCTCATCAGGGCATCATTTATGGGAACAAAAATGTAAATATTGTGTCAGCAACAGGACTTTGGTTAAACAGATGAATACTTTTCACAAAATAATTGTGCAGATAAAGTCATACTGATATCTATATTAACTGATAGGAGAGAATGTTAATATTATGATTTGTGAAGAACAGGACCCCAAAATAACAAAAAGCAAGCTATGAAACATGCTTAATATGATCACATGCATGTGTGTGCAATGCACACAGAAAAGGAATTGGGGACAATGCCTCACTGTTTTCCACTTTCGACTTTAAGTACTCTGCTTTTTCCATGGTCTTGTATCTATATTAATACTAACAGAGCGGGGGGAAAACCAGGCGGACGATACAAAGCAAAGACAGATGATCTTAGCCTTTCCCACCACCTGCATTAGAGATGTCCCGCTCTGTGTAGGAAACGATTTGCTTCTCCTCAAGGGAAGGACCATTCCGGAGAGCGCGGGCACAGGAAGAAACAGAGTTCGAAGTCTGTGGGCTGTCGCTGCTCATGCATTAGCTGCTCCAAAGATAGCACGATCAATAACCTGACCCTAAGAGCTTCTTCATCATCCCACTGAACTTCAGGCTCATTTTCACAAAACGCCGCAGAGCGGTCCTAGCCCTTCTGGTCCACAGGGCACTGCCGTGAAGGGCTTTATGAACATGACCTCACCGCTCACCCAGCGCGGGGCCTGTGAGCTCTAAGTTGCCAACAATGATCTCGCAGCTTAAAGGGACAAACGCCGGTCTGAGACGGGGGGGACTCTGGCCAGAGCCAGCAAGTGGTAGCCAACAAGTCCAACAACCTCTATTTCTCTGTACTTAGCTGCTGTTTGGTGGTCAGTATTATCTATTTACTTATCTGGCCAGGAGTCAATTCTCACCTGCTCCTTTCCCTGCCCTACTTCTCAAAACCAGCAATTTAAATTCAGATCAATTTCTCTCTTCCTGTCTCCCCATTAGGGATTTAAAAAGATTTAGAAAGTTATCAGAAAGTCCTAGCTGGGTGAGGCCCTGGGTTCAATTCACAGTAATGTTAAAAAAAAAAGAAAAAGAAAAAAGAAAAAAGGCCTCTCTTGGGTTGAAAAACAACAAATTCCTGCTACAGAGGACAGTCGGCACGTCTGAAGAACTTTCTGATGTTGGACACACGAAAAGCTTGGAAAGTTCGGAAAAGCTCATGATTCTCAAGTCAGTAGTAGAAGGACTGGACCTTGAAGAGCAAATATGTAACAGGAAGTGTTGGGAGATTTTCCTTTCTGTTTTGCAACAACATAACCAAATGTTCTACTGAGACAACAAGAAAACACAAAACCACTCCTTCCCTGGAAAAGCAGCAGAGACGCAGGGGGCGTCGGACCCCAGAGGAGCCGGCCTAGCCCTCCGGGAGCTGTGCGCCCCTTGGCTCCTGCGGCTGCGGGTTCGAACTGAAGCATCGCGCGCGCCTTGTACGAGCCGTCTTCCGGTGCTGGGGGCTGCACATCAACACAGGGCCTGCGTGGTGACGTGCGCACGGGGCCTCCTTCCGGCGGGCCAGTCCCAGGGGCAGGCACTCGGTGCTCTAGGGCCGTCCGCAGCCTGAGGGGCCCTCCCCACCAGCGCTTCCCTGGCTGGTCGGTTTACCGAGATGACTAAAATAGAAGGCAACACAAACCAGCTGTGAGGGGAAAATCGGCAATTTCTCCACGGAATTTTTCTGGACGAGGGAGAGCGAAAAACAGCGGTTCACTTTGCGTAGAGATATAAGAACAGATACTTGGTTGTGATGCAGCATTTTCGCCAAGGCTTACATTGTAGTTACTCTGATCTCTTATTCAGCTTGTGTACGATATTACGAGAACTGGTATTCTGAATCTTCCAAAAACAAATGTGCCATGTCTGAAAACAAACATGACCAAAAAGATGAATAGCTTTAAGTCACTCAGATGCATTCAGAGAGAATTGGAAACCGGGTTCTCTTCCCCAGGCAGCTTTTCCTTATGATGGATCCTTCCTGTCTGAGACAACTTAAAGAACTGGCCCAGTAGGACGAACTGACTGGAGACCGCCAGCTCCTCCCCCACAGCGGCGGGAAGCCAGGCTGGGGACGCCGCCCGGGGCCGGAGCGCTTAAGCAGCGCGGCGCACGCGTGAGGCTCCGGCCCCAGCCCCAGCGCCAGCGCTGCCGATAACAAGCAAAGAACAACACAAACAGCAAACCAGCCGCAGCAGATTCTTCAGCGCGGTCTGCGCACACTAACCAGGTAAGCGTCACACAGGCCTGCGCGCCTTGGTCGGGGGGATTTAAGTGGAACTGGGACAGAAAGCGATGTTTTTTCTCATCTCTGCTTATTCAAAATCAGTACTTAATTCCACCATTTATTATTTGTACAGTCTCATCTGTGAACTCTAATCCCTAAGAAAAACCGCTAAGAAATCCATCTGTCAGGCACTGAGACGTATTCTCGAGAAAGCAGAGCTATGTGATGTCTGATGACTCTCCCTCCAGTGAAAGGAACCATTTTCCCATGAATTTAAGAGGTCTGCAGCGTCCGCAGCAGGTTTTCAGGAAAACACGACGCACAACTCTATTCAATGTCCACACCCATCGTGAGGTGTGTTCTGTCATCGTAACGGCTCAAGTTCGAACAACAGCTGAGAGTGGGGCAAATCTGGTGCCTGACAAAGCTCATGTGCTTTTGACCCAAATGGCACAGAAACATTTCACTTCAAATGTCTAAACTTGGTAGTGGAATTGCAATGTAGTCTTTTCTTTTCCTTTTTTTTCTGGCACTGGTTCTAGGACTAAATACAGTTCTCTGCACTGAGTTCTATCTCTGGCCCTTTTAAACATGGACAGGATCTTGCTGAGGCATCCAGAATGGTGAGACTTCACATCCTCCTGCCTCAGCCTCTCAGAGTAGTTTGTATTACAGGTGCATATCACTCCCCCTGATTATAATGCTGTCTTCTAGGTACAGTTTTCTAGTACTGTAATGGGAAAAACTGTTTCTTAGCATATATACTGACAAATTCTTTTACATTTAATATACTTTGTACTTTTATAGTAATTATTGCTGGTATATGTATTTACCTCAGATGCTTGGCTGCACTTGGGAGGATTTTACTTAGTAATTTACAGACTTAGGTTTTTAGTAAGTCTACATTATCATATGATTTGGTAGCAAGTAGTCACATAAGCTTAGAAACATGAAATGTGGCCAGGGTCAGTGGAGATGTGCATTAAGTATTAAAAAAAATACCAAATTTTCAGACTTGATATGAAAAATGGAATGTGAACATCTGTTCTTAAACATTGAATGTATGTTGAAATGATAACATTTTGGATGTATTAGATTAAGGAAATTATATTATTAAAATTAACTTATTTTTCTTTACCTTCCCAAACATTTTTGTTTTTGCTTTTATTTGTTCTTGAGACAGGCTCTCATCACGTAGTGCAGACTGTGCTGAAACTCACTATGGAGCCCAGATTCACTGAGAGCCCATGATCCTCCTGCCGTGGCCCCCCAAGGTCTAGGGGTACAGGCTTGAGGCACCAGACTCAGTTCAAAATGCTCAGTTTTTATTAGATCACACTGACCAGGCAAGACTTCTCCTAGCATTTAAGTAAGTGGTTTCCAGATGAACAAAACTCATTCAGGCCCAGTACTGTGACACACTTGGGTATTAGAAATACATAGGTGTTTTTTTTTGAGACAGGATCTCGCTTTACAGTTCAGGCTGGCCCCGAGCTCACTGTGTAGCCCAGGCAAGCCTTGAACTCAGCAATCCTCCTGTCTCTGCCTCCCAAGGGCTGGGATTACAAGCTTGAGTCACCAAACCCAGAACATAGCATTGTTTTTTTTTTTTTTTAAATACTTAGAAAACATTTAGCATAAGGATCATGACTTTCCAAGATGATTCATACCCTACTGTCCTCTGTTTCCTGTGTTTTTAGGTAATGTAATTCATCACTAGCATTTGTTTTGAAGCTATTATTTCAGTTTTTCAAGATCAAAGCAGTGGAGTGAATTTGGAAAAGCTGAATGGAAAACAAACTAATGACCTGCAATCAACACTGTGATGAACACACCTGCCTAATCCTATAAGGGAAAGACTGACCACTCATGACGGCCAAGGGAAAGATGTGAAGGGGAGTGGCAGGATTCTCCTGCAAAGTATCTGTCCAAAAGTGAACTCTTACACTCACATACGTATAGCTCCCTCATTGTCCTTACTGTGGCTAGAACAAGTCTTGACAATTCCCCAACACGTTCTTTTCCAGAAGATCAGGGAAAGAAGTTGGTAAGAAGGATAAAACAGCCCTGCATCAGCTGGAGAGAGGCAGGTGCGTAGAACATGGACAGAGCAAACGTTCTCTACCATCACTGCACGAGAAAACAATCTCACTGGGTCCTCCACAGATCACAACGTGCACCGATACCTCGGCTGAGTCTCACTCGTAGTGGATAGCTGGACCTCAGGCACCGATTCCTCCTGCACAAAACAGCACAGGCCATTGGAACTGCTCCCTGTTTGTGACTGGCACTTGCAACAGTATCTTAACTTTTATTAAGTCGGGAATGATTGCAACTTTCATAGCCCAGACTTTCATAGCCCAACCCTTTCCAAAGGTGCGTAGGGTTAACACTGCCCTGCTGTTGATGGCCTAAGAAGGATTAACCATCATGGTGCGGCTGATGCTAGAACTGTTTTCCATCCTCATTTCCATCTGGAGTAGAAGGTGCCCCACGGCAGGCAGAGTCATTCGGATAGAGCTTCCCTCACGGCATTCATCACGGCCCCGGAAGTCTGTCACGCTGCCCATGGCAGGTCTTTCCCTTCACCAGACTCTGAGCCTCACACCACAGTGTTCAGCTGCAGGACCCTCTGGAGTCCTTGTTCAAACAAATAAACAAAGATTCTGGGGTCTCAGATCCCAGAGTTCCTAATGTACAAGGTCTTGAAAGAGGCTCAGCTATTTGCATTTCTAATAAATTTCCAAATACTGATTCTACTGGACAGAAAACAGTCAGTGCCAGTTGTATAAACTTCCCCACGGAAGTTTATAGAAAGGAAGAAAAACACAGGAGGAAGGAGGAGAGAAGGTGATGGCCATCAGGGCTATAAGAGTAGAATCTGACACCATACTTACACTCGACATCGTTAAGGTCATGTGATGTGATAGCACTCAACTAGACTGGACTAGACTTTTCCAAATCATGAGCGTAAGGCTCGAAGTGGGTAAAATGACTATCCAAATGGTTATGGTTTGGGGATAAATGAGAGAGTCACGATTTAAACCCACAGATGGGTTCTAGAGCCCTCACTGTGATGCCCCATGGCCACGTCGGCACAGCCATGTACAGCGACCCCCCCCCCCCATCCTGCCGGAGACCACGGTGCAGCTGCCCTGAGTCAGGGAAGCGTTTACAGCCATCTGCAGAAACAGACCTGAACAGTGAGGTGTGTGTTGAGCATCCGCCTGTACCGTGTGCTCCACTGGCTGCAGTTTTCCTAAGGTGAGAAGTTGTAACATAGCTGTGGGTTGTGCTGTAGCCACTTCCACGGGACAGGATGGTGGGAGGACAGGGAGTGCAAAGAGAATTAGCGGGAGAAAAGAGAATGGAGAAAGTAATAAACACATGTGGACACTTGGGCATGCATCTAGGGGAAAGGTTACACTGGAAAGTTTGCAGCTAATTCTGAAAACTTTATGTGGTCTTAAGAGTCCGTGTTCACATATTTTTTCTGTCCTCTGTCAGACAATAAGTACAGAGCTAACAATTTGTTCCCTTCATCCCATAAACACAATAATTTGAATATAAGAAAAAAGTGGGAAAATCATTATTCTAATAATGAAAATGAATAAATTGCCTGGCCCCAGCTCACCTACACAGTGGCCGGGGTCCTTCGCCACACGGCGGTACAGCTGTCTCATGCGCACTACAAAGGGACTATCCTGCGCCTCCGTATGAACTCATGTTGATTAATATTTGATGTCACTATGAAGGGGCCCAGAGCCAATCCTTGCTCCAGAGTGAAGACGTGGAACCCACCGAAACCCTGTTCTTAGTTTTCATCCCTCTTGCTACACCTGTTTATTTCAAGAATAATGGTGCTTAGGATGTCACGTGGTTCCGGAGAGGTTGAAGAGAGGTGCTGTTTATAACCTGGAAGGTTCTAAGAGGTTTGAGACCAGTCCAACTTGGGCCCAGTGGGAGCTGTGAGGTGAGGTACAGGCTATTGTTCGTAATGAAACTCTAATATGTTCTAACAGGTTTCTGGCCCTCATTGCCTTGAGGGGGCTCAAGAGTTCTCCTCTAAATTAGCTCCCAAATCTTCTCAAGGGCTGGCATTCCTGGCTCACACTACTGGCTCTTTGGCCTTTACTCATCTACATTAGGGTGATAGATGAAATGCCAGGAAAAACACAAGATCAGGCTGTTCAATTCAACCACTGACTCACCTTTCCAGCCACTTCAACACTAATGGGAGAAAAACATTTCTCCAACCGTGCTTTTCAAGGCCATCAATTTTCTCAGCATAGTTTCCATTCCTTGCTAGTTTGTTTATTTCTTTATTTTTTGAGACAAGGTCTTACTTTGTAGCTCAGGCTGGCCCTGAGCTCACTATGTAGCGCAGGCAAGCCTTGAACTCACAGCAATCCTCCTCCCTCTGCCTCCCAAGAGCTGGGGTTACAGGCGTGAGCCACCATGCTTGACATTGTCGTACGTGGTTATTGGGGATCGAAATAGGGACCTTGCACTTGCTAGGCAGGCACCGGGACCACTGAGCTAAATTTCTGGCCCTGTTGCTAGTTCTTACTATTTGAAATACTGACTCCGCAGGACAAGGTTGTAAAAGCTCTGGACAGTCATGAGCGCTGCCCTTGGAGTTCATCAGCAGCACAGTCAGGGGGAAGCCTTTGATAGGAGCGCAACATGAATCATGGTGCAGATGCCCGGAAAAGCACCCTCTCAGGTCACAGCGGCAGAGAGCGGAGGGAATACTTCAGGCCATTTTGGCAGGGATGTTTTATTTTTGAAACTATCTAAATCAAGGCTTGCTCTTCTGTGTGTGTGTGCATATATGCTAATTTCTTCTTGTAACAGGTCAGTATGGGCAGCATGCCACAAAAAGAATTCTAAATCTTAATTTTGTTTTCAACTATTATTCATAATTTTACAGTCAATCAGTATTAAAGTTCAACAAACTCTGTGCTCTCAAAGTCACCTGCCGAAGCTCAGTACGTGAAGCAGCTCAGTGTTAAGGTGTTCCACTTTAATCTAGGCTGAGGCATCCAGAGAACCTCATCCAAACCTGGCCCCGGAAGGCCTGCAGGCAAAC
This sequence comes from Thryonomys swinderianus, assembly GCA_004025085.1. NCBI lineage: Eukaryota > Metazoa > Chordata > Mammalia > Rodentia > Thryonomyidae > Thryonomys > Thryonomys swinderianus. Next base: position 26,254 of record PVIC010014025.1, read on the forward strand.
CCTCCTGGGGTTCCAGGGCTCAACATGTGAAGCAGCCAATGTGCATTCTTCCTAGGTGTGATACCTAGAATACGTGGTTTCATCTCAAAGCAACAAGTTAGAGTAGTGGCAGGGCTAGACGCCAGAACAGGAAAGCAGAGCATTGACTGCTAGTCCTCTTCACAACATGGTGTAGCCAAGGAATTGGCTCGATGGGTTTTCAAATCCTAGAGTGGTCTGTCTGCGTCAGAGAGTTATTCCTCAACAGAGACCAAAAGCTCACTCTCGCTGTCATTGTCCAAAACCTTGAGGTATAAATACTGTGCATAAGAACAAACCAGTCTACACACCTAAGCCTCCTGTGATTCTGCAGAAATGTATTGTTCTGTCCTTTGGTTGTCACTGAGACCTTTAGTTGGGAGAGAGAAAGAGACAGAGAGAGAGAGAGAGAGAGAGGGAGAGGGAGAGAGAGAGGGAGGGAGAGGGAGAGAGAGGGAGAGGGAGAGAGAGAGGGAGAAAGAGAGGAGAAAGAGAGAGAGAGAGCAGTCTTTCCCCTTTTTGGTGTTTCTGTGGTCTGTGTCCCACTCTTTGAAGATACGTTTGTCTCCTTTTCGACAACACCCAGTTTCTCTGCCTAACGTGAACATGAAATGAGGTGGTAAAAGGCTTAATGGCTTCTCTTTAGGGAACATATCTACCGATGATTCTCAAATTAAAGGAGTGATTAATTGAATTAGAATTTCAGACACTGTGAAAGGAAATAGAGTAATAGTTTAAAAATAGTGCTTATCATTTTCTTTCCTGGATAGAATTGTTTGTAATTTATTTTAAGTAAGTTATATATTTAAAAATAGCTCTTGATTCACACAAAACTGTGAAGAGTGAGTACAAAGAGTTCCAAACACCCCATGCTCAGTTTCTCCTATTATTCAGGTTCTATATTCATGCGATGCATTTGTTATAATGAGCGAATCAATTTTGACACGTTTCTAACTAGAATCTCTATCTTATTCAGATTTCCACGGTTTTAACCTAACGTTATTCTTTTGTTCCAGAAAAAGAGTAAAAGTAAAGTATTTCTAGCCCACGGAAGCATGCTAATTAAGTATAATTCCGGGACCTCATCTGCAGTGTGGTTAGTCATCTTCTTCCATTGGGTTTGTAACGTGTCTTCTGCTCTTATCCACAGACTCTGAATGATTATCCCAGACTCGGGTCCTCTGGAGAACACGGTCTGAGGACCAAGCACCCTGGGGTGGGGCCGGCTCCTCCCTGATGGGCCTGCAATTTAACCAGTGTAAGTACAGTTTCCAGTTTTAAAGATGGGATACTAACAGCAACAATAACAAAACTGGACTATTTCAGAGGGCCTTTGGAGGACTGAGCCTGTGCATGTGTGTAGAGGAACAGATTTATTATAATCAGCTCCTGTGATCACAGAGTGGGGCACGTCCCAGATCTGCAGTCAGCTAGCCTGGAAACCAGGAGACACAGGCTCGGAAGAGCTGAGGTTCCCTTTTGAGTCTGAAGGCCGGAAACGACAACAGTTCAGCTCAGAGCATGGAGCCAGGGTGTTGTCCTTCTCATTCAGCCCTGTGGTTCTATTCGGATCTGCAGGAGAATGGCTGAGGGCCACCCATGTCAGCAAGATCAATTTGCTTCACTCCGTCAACAACCGAAATGTTAATCCTACCCTGGAACACACAGGCACGTGCCAAGTAACCTTTGGCCGATAGCTGGCATCCCCTAGACCGGGCAGAGTGACACATAAAATCAATCATGAAATATTTAGATAGCTCACTACATAGTATGCACCTGTCCTAAAGACTCTAATGAAAATAAGCTATAAGGACACATATCTTGTTAAGACTTTTCTTAGTGACTTATAATGAATTTTTCCTTTTTTTTTTTGAGACAGGGTCTCGCTTTGTAGTTCAGGCCAGCTTCAAACTCAGCAATCCTCCTGCCTCTGCCTCCTGAGTGCTGGGATGACAGGCGTGAGCCACCACGCCTGGCACTGTGGTATGTGGTATTGATGGCTGGTGGGCGTGAGTCTCCATGCCCAGCATTGTATGTGGTTACCGGGAATCGAACTCAGGACCTTGCGCTTGCGAGGCAGGCACTGGAACCACTGAGCTAACCCTCCGGCCTGAATTTTTCCTTTTTGGATTTTAGAACTTGCACTTTGATAGAAAACTTCAGTGCATTTGGTCGATGGTCCCAGCCCCTAGATTATACAGAATAAGCTATAGACATTTCTAACAGAATATTCAGAAGCACCATGATACACAGCACTAAACATTATTTCTTTTCCTACTTTAAAAAGATTTGACATATTTTCCTGTACTTTATGAAATTTTCCACCACTACGGAGAAGCCCATGGAGGAGGCCCAGACCCCGTATTCTGGTTATGCCGTTGGTGTCAGGCGAACCTGAAAGGCTGGGTTAGCTGCTATCTTCCCAGACACCCAGATGTCCCATCTGCAGAACAGGCAGCACGGACGATGACCACGCAGGCCTGCTCACAGTCACCAGCCCATGCTTCTGTGAAGATACGCAGATGTCTTTGAACTTCCCCATAACCAGAGGATAAACAGCTCGTGGGAGGCCGAAGAGGCTCCCTTAGAAACAGACTTTTCAGATCAAACAGCAGGCGCATGAGTAGATCGGAGGAGCGGGCGGTTAACTCCAAATGCAAAAGTGGTTGAGTTCTGTCCGGAAGGCAGTACCTCGATGTGAGGAAAGTACCCGAGAGCGGACTTCACTGGGAAAGTATGTAGTTGGAAGGAGATAGTTTTTGCCAAGAGTGTTTCTTCCAGGCAGACCTGGGGATAGATCACTGGCAACTGTGCAGAAGTTCCTGCCTCCGTTTCTTTCCCCATAAGGGAGACACCTAAGTCCTGAAGAGCGCGCACTGCGCGTAGGGAACTAGATCATCCTGTGGACGGCCCGGAGAGACGGGGGGCAGGTGGGTCAGACAGTGCAGAGATGGCCGCGACGAGGACACCTGGGCAAAAGGGCTGGCAAGGAAGTCTGCCACCAGGGGACGCCCAGCAGCAGTTTTCCGGAGCCGTCCGGCCCCCTTCCCATCCCTCCAGCCGGTGCGCTCTCCTCCCTGAGCGCGCTGCTGCGAAGACGCCCGCGCCGCCGCCCGCTCCGCTCAGGCAGAAAACAGACGCAGTGAGGGTGGCCCTGAAAGTCCGCCCCTTAGTGAAGAGCTGGGGGGCGGGGAGGGGGGTCGTGAGTACGCCCGGCTCTGGTCACCCTCCACTTCGGCATCCCGGGGTCGCGTTGACCGCAGGACCTCGCCTCGTTCCCAGACTCAGCCTCCTTGTGTGCGGAGCGGGTGTTGGCCTCGCGTGGCCGAAGGTGCCTGCAATCCCTCTCTTTATGAGCGGAACTGAGTTTTCTTTTTCTCTGAGAGAACCTTCCCCCACTTTCAGCTCCACACTTCTGCAAGGCTTTGGCGAGTTCCCCTCCCACACTGTCTACCAGTCCCCGAGAGCCGCGTGAGGGGGCCCCCTCAGCAGGGATCTGGGCGCTTCCACTCAGCCTTGTCCTAAAATCCAGAGAGCTCCACCCAAATGCCGAGAGACCATACGCCCCCCCACCGCTCAGCCTGGCTCTGTCTGGCCACCGCAAGCCGTCCCTCCATCTCTGGCCTCAACCTCACCTCTCCGCTGGCTAGTTTACCCTCCTTACCCACTAGACCCGGAGGGGCCATCAGGAAAGCAGCTCAGTGAAAAATGCCCCTCGCCCTGAGACTGACTCAGGGGTGGCTTCGTCTTTCTGTTAAGAAAGAACACGTCGCCCTCCACCCCTTCTCCGAGCGCCCACCCGAAGTATCCCTAAGGGCCGGACGGCCCCTTCCACCGTCCGAGGCGACCTCGGCCTCTGTTGAGTCAGGAGCGACATCTCCAGCTTCCGAGGCTCCAGAGCCCTGCTTGTTAATAAATAAGTTCCCAAATCATTCTGTTCTCAGACACACGAAGGAAAACATGCTATCGGACTCCTTGCATGAAAATCAAGGGTTTGAACTCGGTGACCTCCCTCTTCTATGTGGTGCATTCTGTGGCTGTTTTATCAGTTACATCTGTCCTCGCAGTGAGCTGAGACTGTCTTCTATGGTCAGTCTTTTCTTTTTTTGAGTTACTGGCATTATACACTATTTCAAATTCCTTTATGATTAATGCTTAGAGGAACATATTTCATGGTTATCAAGTAGGGGAGCAGGAAGGTTTGCCACTTCCCCACGTCTCGTGCTTTGAGTGAGGCAGAGCATATGAGTGGTTGGAGGTGTGCATGGAAAAGGCCAGCTTGAAAAAAAAAGAGGGAGCCGCTGATATATAATTGGTGAGAAAACTACTTAGCATCTTCTTTAGAATCACTGGCTTGTCTCAGAATGAATAACTGACTGTGATATTTGTGCTCTCATTTTATACCTTATGAGCTTACGGTGCACTTTCCCAAATTATCTCTGCTGAGAATTCCAAGGATCTCTGTGAGGCAGAAAGAGGGAACAGCTTGTTCTTTAGACTACCACTGGGGAAACAGAGCCCGGATGAAGTTACTTGTTCAAAGTCCTCCCCGAGATCATGAGATTCCCGGGCTCCAGCAGAATCCACACTCTTTCCCTCTATGAGAGCTGTGCAGGCTTCCAAAGTCAAGTTTATGATCAACCTCATTCCTCTCTGCAGTTTCTCCTTGATTGTCCTTGACCCTCTGCCATTATGCTGAGCCTGTTCCTCATGGCTGGAGCTGCTCCTTCCAAACCTAGTGACCAATTTCACACGATCCAGAAATAATTCTTAGGCACAAATATTTCTTATAAGCAAGGTAGTCTTCTAAGTACTGAGAAACACTGAAAGACGAAAGCCGTCTCTGACTTCAAAAAGAAGTACAGAGGAAGGGAAATACCTTAATTTTATAATGCAATATCAGTAAACTTGGGGAGGAGACATCAAAATTAAACTCCCTTCTATCTACTGAGTGGCCCCTTGCTTTAGATTATAAATCCAACTGTGTAGAAAATAATTTCATTAAATAAATTGAGAACTGATGCCATGCAGCATAACAGGTGAGCAGCGTGACAGGATTTGTACAGTACTCGTATGGATCTTGTGGCAGCTGATGCACATTCAGTCTTTATTGTGTGCCAGGGACCTTCATGGTATTTTTAAATCTTCACAACAGAGTGCAATAAAGAATGTATCATTGTGATTTGCATTTTATAAATGAATAAATGGAGCCATAAAAAATGTGGCCCCTTGTCCAAAACTGCATAGTTTAAACCTATAAAGTCTGGCTTTTGTTGCTGTGTCCTTAAATATACAAGATACATTACCCCCCTCTCATTCTTTTATCAGCTTTAAATGACAAACATCATTATGCCCTTATTTTGTAGGTTAAGGCAATGAATTGCAGAGAAGTTGGGGTACTTAACTAAGAAGAGGAGAGTGAAAGAGCCAATAATCTTGGGAACTGGGGTTCAGGGCCAGAGGCCCCTCATCCAGAGCTGAAAATTAATACAAAACACTCGACCAAAGACACAAGGCCCAATTTCCATGGCTACAAAACCATGTTTTATACACACACACACACACATTTTTGTGTGTGTGCAGTACCAGGGATTGAACTCAGGCCCTTGTGCTTCCACTGTAAGTGTGGTACCACTTGAGCTAAATCCCTGGCCCCCGAACTATATTTTATAATTGCCTATTTTATTTTTTCTATGTATCTTCTATAACTCCTGTCAGTGACAGATTTGTATCTTTCACATTTTTGGATTATTCCTAGGAGAAATTTTGTTGTGGGGTGGGTAGGGGATGAGAAAAATGAGAATTAAATTGTGTCACATACTGGTACAAATTCCCAGTATCAAGTGGGATCATGTTATGATGTGTATATACAATGTACCAAAAAGGATAGAAATTAAAACAAAAAGAATATTCCTCTCCCTCAGAAATGAGGTTCTCACATAAACAATGTATTTTTTTGAGATAAGGTCTTAATAAAAGGCCCAGACTGCCCTTAAACCAGCACCCTTCTGCCTCAGCATCCTGAATGCTGAAATTATAGGTGTGTAACACCACAGCTGAGCCAAGGTATGTTTTTAAAAGCCTCATAATGAAATGAGAACATAAAGCATTTTGAGCTAAATGCCCCTAGACTTATACTTATCAAACATAATCAGGAGTGTATCACATAGTTACTATGCAGTTCTCATCAGTGTACAGTGAAATTAGAATTAGTACAGGAATAGCTCCTCAAACAGGCCTGGTCATCACAAACAATAATTACCCGGGGTATCTGGAATTGTAAACAAGCATTCTATCTCTACATGCATGTCTAAGTGGGGGCACTGAAGGAATAATCCACCATGTGGAGAAAAAAAACCAGAAAAGATGAGACTAAATCAAGCATCTGTGTTTACCCCCGAGAGGCACGTTTGCCATCTGTCCAGCAGAGCGGCGCAAGGACTCACCTACTCACACAACAGACACAAGGCTTTCTTTCCCTCCGCAGTGGGACAACTTCAGCCGGAAAGGGGGTGTAGAAGGATCGCTCAGAAGATCTGATCATTTAATATTACTCAGCCACGATGGCCTCAGACAGGAAGAGGAGAATAAATTAGAGAAATACCGCAAAGCAGCCCAATCTCTAAGTACTTTGGGTGGACAGTAAGTAGTCCAATAAACCACAGAAATGAAGGACATAAGAAAAATGGGATCCTGGTGCAGCAACTGGCTTCTCCCTCAAAAAAAGGACGCTGTAGTTTCCTTTCTTTCCTTCTCGTCCGGTGTGAACCACTGTGGAAGGCGTAGGAGAGAAAGCAGAAGCCGTCTGTGAGCAGCTTACTGGCAAAGACGGACTCCTGCTTGTCCCCTTCCAGTCTTTTGTGCTATTTATAATTTCTCCACGTGTGATATTCTGAGGGTTCCCTCTCTGATTGTTTCGGAAGTGAAAAGAATTCATTCCGCTCATCTTTAGGGGCAAATGGAAGGGACAGAAGAAGACTGTCACCCAAGCCACAGCAATCACAGAGAAGACTGTATCACAGAGACATCAAGAAAGTATGAGGACAGCCTGTCTTCACGGACTTGCCTGTCTACGAACAGAGGACGCTAAAGAGAAGCGGTCTGAACAACACAGCTGCTTCTTCACTTGTGATTTTTCTTATTATCTCTGTCACTTTAGAGCCCCGACTTTGGGCATCCGGGCCACTGCCAGAGCGGTGGAGCTCCGCGGCACGGGCGTTTTCAGGGGTGTGGCGAACACCCCAAGTGTTTTACCGCCTTTCCTTCTTCAGCTGCTCGTCCTCAGGTTCCTATGTGACCGGAAACGTCTTGATCCCCTCTTCGGACGCCTGAGGTTAGCCGATCCGCAGAACATTAAAAGCGCGCCCTGCTTCCCCGGGGGAGGGGCAGGAGACGGGGAGGCGGAAGAACCGCCTCCGCGGGCTCCTTTTGTACTTTTTAAAAAATTGAATTCTTTATTGGTACAATTTATATACATCTCACAATCACATATAACATTGGGGAATTTGTACCAGTATATGACACAAGTTAATTCTCATTTTTACCCGTATCCCTACCCACTAATTTTGTACTTTTAAAACTTTGGATAATATAATGAAAAATAAAGATTCAAACCCCTTTCCTCATTAATATTCAAAAGCATCCCCTCCTTCTCCGCCCAGGGAAGCCGCGCTCCGGGTTGCTGGTCTGTGGGTGACAACCGCCCCGTGCGCGGAATCGCAGCGGACACGCAGGCGCTGCAGGCGGGGTTTCCGGGACCCTGCACAGGCGCCGGGGGTCGGGGTCCGCGCGCTTCCCCCTGCACGGAGCGCGCGACCGTAAACAGGTCTAGGACGTGACGCTCAGCTTCATTACGTGCAAGGGCAGGAGTTACGCCCACCTCGTGGGGCTGCGAGGGGGAGGGGCGACGCCACGTGCGTGCGCGGTCGGTGCCACGTGCAGGCGACGCCGAGCAGATGTCGTGAGCGAGGAGCGCGGAGTCCCTGCCAGGCCCGGGGGCTCAGGGCTCGGGGCTCGGGGCTCCTGACCCGTCTGCTCAGGAGGTCGGGAAGTAGCACGAGCGTATCCGTCGTGTACGAATATGCAGATATACACTTGTTTGTTTCCTTCCTTCCTTCCTTTTTTTTCTTTCCTTTCTTTCTTTTTCTTTTCTTTTTTCCTTGTTTTCTTTCCTTTCCTTTTTTCCTTCCTTCCTTCCTTCCTTCCTTTTTCTTTTTTCTTTCCTTTCTTCTTTTCTTTTTTCCTTGTTCTTTCTTTTTCTTTCTTTCCTTCTTTCCTTTTTTCCTTCCTTCCTTTTTCTTTTCTTTTTTCTTTCCTTTCTTTTTCTTTTTTCCTTGTTCTTTCTTTCTTTTTTTTCTTTCTTTCCTTTTTTCCTTTCTTTCTTTTCACTTTTACAGTACTAGAGAGTGAATGCAGGGATGATACCACTGAACGATACCCTCAACCTCTTTTTATTTCACTTTGTGACAGCATGTCACTAAGTTGACCAAGATGGCCTTGCATTTGAGAGCCTCATGCCTCAAACTGCAGACATGCTGGGACTATATACACGTGCCATAGCACCTGGCTGTTATTTCACTGCCTTTCTTTGAGCTGGCTTTGTAAGTGAACGGAGGTCCATCAGGGAGAATGTTAGCAGCACTATGCAGTGTGTCTGGTGAAATCAGAAACACCCTTAGCCAGTTCCTCTTAATTATCAACTTGACTGGATGAAGACAGCCACGGAGAGGTCACTATGTCATGGGCGCCACAGACATTAATGCTCTGGCACTCATGACCGAGTATCTGTTGGGAGGTGGAGTCCACTTGGAGGTGGGCCACGGAGAGTCCGTGCTTGTGTCATAAGTGAGCAGCTGTGCCCACGATGCCACTCTGCCATGTGCCCCTGCTTTGGACCCAGCTGATTATACAATGAAACCTTTGAAAACATGAACCTTTGGGTTGAATACGTTGGGTATTTCATCCTAGTGATGAAAATCTGACCAACATCCCTCGCCTCCATCATCACTGTCTGAGACTCCTCTACATCCAGCCATGTTCTTTACCTTCTAGGCACTGGATGATGTCTGGCCACTCCGTGTGTCTTTGGTAGGAATCCTACCAGGTTGGTTTACCCAGAATCCCCCTTGCCTCTGGTATTTTCCATCCACTGATCTCCACTCTGATCCTTGACTGTCAATTCCTGCTTGCTCTTGATTTGTTCAAATTTGAGCCTAAGCCTTGTCTTCCATTGTAAGACTTTTGTGAAGCCTACTGTAATGGTTTGAATTCTGCTTTCCTTACTCTTTAAACATATTACTACATATTTTTTTTAAACACCACTAGAAATTTATTTGCTTAAACAACATCACTACTCTAGGAACATTCCCAAGATCCTAAATTCTTTTTTTTTTTTTTTTGAGACAAGGTCTCACTTTGTAGTTCAGGCTGGCTCTAAGCTCACTATGGTGCCCAGGCAAGCCTCGAACTCAGCAATCCTCCTGCCTCTGCCTCCTGAGTGCTGGGATGACAGGCGTGAGCCACCACGCCCGGCACTGGGGTATATGGTATTGATGGCTGGTGGGTGTGAGTCACCACATCCAGCATTGTATGTGGTTACCGGGGATCGAACTTAGGACCTTGGGCTTGCGAGGCAGGCACTGGAACCACTGAGCTAAATCTCCGGCCCCCTAAATTCTTGACATAAATAAATGAAACTCCCTGTCATACTATAAAATAATTCTTAAGCATTAGAGCAGGAATTACATATTATCAATAGAACAGTCAACACTTGCAGAGATGAGAAGGCTATGAGTCCATGAGTAATGCCAGTCTCTTGTCAAGTTGTTCTAGTTTTGAGAAATATCACCCTTTTGGTTCCAAATCTGCTTCACGCTGCCTTCAGACCTGTGTCTTGAAATTAGTGAAATGATCAGCAATGGAATATTTATCTAATGCTTTCGGTGCTGAGCACCGAGGACATGTGTTGCTAGGTTTAATGTGACTACAGCTGAAGAGGACTGAGAGCCTGACTTCCAGCAACCGCAGTCTACACGTTAGAAACACGTGTCTTCTTCTCCCTGTATGGAGGTGGTCGTGCAACGTTTGAAGACAGTGGTCATTTTTCTCCAAGTCTCCTGTTCATTTTGAGTATCTCCAGGATCCTCAACCTTTTTGCATATTACCAGTACAGATGCTCTCCAACATACAAGAGAGTCGTGTCTGGTTAGCCTATTATAAGCATCTTCTGTTACTACTTTACTGACGTGCAGGAGGTCCGAGAGACTGGCACTGCCCAGTGTGAACTGTGTGGGCCGGCACACCCGCTGCTGCTCAGGGGCTCAAGGAGGAAACGCGCAGGGAGATGGTCTAGTCAGAGGCAAAGGGAAAGGCGCAGTGAACTTACAGAATACAAGGCTCCTCTTTCCTAACCTAGTGTCCCCAACTTGCAGAAGGGAGAGAAAAGTCAACATTTCGGAAAAGGAAACGGAAAAGAATAGTGCTTTGTACCCTACACTTCCTGTTACCCAGTTACAGAAAGAATTACAAGAGGAAAAATGCTCTGCTAAAAAAAATAAAATAAAATCACTCTCCTACTTTGTCTCCCTAAAAGCTTTTAAAAATCATCTAGAATGTATAATAGATATTGTGAAATAGGAAACATTCAAATGGAATGTGGTAGGGGAATGTAATGAGGGGAAAGAATAAATATGATTTGGAAAAAAATAACATTTATATAGGGGTGGGGGTTGTGGGGTGGGTAGGGATATGGGTAAAAATGAGAATTAACTTGTGTCATATACCGGTACAAATTCCCCAGTGTTGAGGGTGATTGTGAGCTGCATATAAAAATGTACCAATAGAGAGTTCAATTAAAAAAATCATTTTGGGGCTAAGATCAAATTAACAGATGACTAG
>PVIC010014026.1:0-37464 GCA_004025085.1 Thryonomys swinderianus
GGCATGAGCCACCACACCTGGCAAGAGCATATTTCTTTCATGTAGTTCATTTGGCAAAATTCTACTGAGCACTACTGGCATCAACTGGCCTGAAAGTGGCAGGAAAGGAGGCAGTCAATATAGATAGGGATAAGTGCTTTTTAAAATTTCATGAAATGTAGTATTTTGTTGCTGTCATTTGGTAATTAGTTTATGACTCAATTGCATTTTTCTTGAAAATATGGTTAGTAAGTTGTCAGTCTTTAACATTTACTTTTTAAGCAGTAGCCAGGCCCTCTTGCATCATGGCTGTGATGAGCTCTGTATGCCTGTATAACTGAGCACTGTGAATCAAATGCCAGGGAACCCAATTCTTTAGTCTGCTGTTCTGGAGCAGAGTGCTCATGGTTCTCTTTTTATTTTTTATTTTTTTTTTTCTTTTTGGAGACAGGGTCTCGCTTTGTAGTTCAGGCTGGCCCTGAGCTCACTATGGTGCTCAGGCAAGCCGCCGCGAACTCAGCAATCCTCCCGTCTCTGCCTCCCGAGTGCTGGGATTACAGGCGTGAGCCACCACGCCCAGCATTATATGTGGTAACCAGGGATCGAACTCAGGTCCTTACAGCTTGCGAGGCAGGCGCCGGATCATGGTTCTCTTTTTAAATCAAAATCTTTCACTTTTGCAAGAGAAATGGCAGAGTCTTGCTGTTTTTCAAATGTTATTAATGCACTGTTCCTATTGTCCTGACTCAGCTTTTGGCTTCTCTTGATTTTTTTTTTTTTTCTTTAGCAACCAAGTTTTCCTCAACCAAAATTTTATAAGGCCAACTTTTCAGGAGCTTTGTTTCTGGTGTAACTTAAAACTATTAAAATTATTCAGCTGTACTCTTTGCTCTTGATTCTCAATTATAGAGACCCCCAACGTACCTATGCTACACCCTCAACATTGGGATGCCTTGAAAGTTTGTCTGCTAGGTTAATTAATCTGCCACTATTAATTTCAGTCTCCTGCAAATTTTTAGGACATGGGCATGGACATGGGAAAAAATTTTATGTTAAAACATAACTTATATGGCTAGGAATGCATCCTGCTACTGAAGTCCTTGTTCCTAACTAAAATCTCCTGAGCCTAATCATTTCCATTTGCTTTTACATATTAGATTTTTTTTTTTTGAGCTAGTGCTAAGCATTATCATATACTCTACCTGTCCTGTCCTGGCATGCTAAATAGTCATTAGAGGAAACATGTTTAGGGTGGGGCAACAATGCTCAAAGTGAACAAATATGTTTGGCATTAACTTATTTCTCTACTTTCCTATACAGCCAAAAATATTTGTTTCTATTTGTTTTTAAAGCTTATCAGTGCATTTACAATTAAAGCTATACCTATATATTTATTTAGCATATTAGTTCTGAGTAGAAACTATATCAGGTTACTTTGTGCTCTTAGAAGAAAGGTTGGGACATAGTCTCTTAAGTCATTTGCTGTGCAAAGTCATTATCCTTTACTGATTTGTTTATTCTTAGACACAAGTTGACATCATCACAACCCGCTGGGAATGGATCAGGTAATTGAAGATCAAAAGGAGTTATCCTTCCATCTTCTTTTTACCTAGATGGCTTTTAAAGTTGATAATTACACCTCCTGATTTAAAAAATACCTGCCTGTTTCTATATTTTGCCAGCAGTGTGTTAATTATGGTAGGATTCTTTTTTTGTGTGTGTGTTTACATATTTATTTATCTTTACAGCATTACATTATAATACTTTTATGTTCAATTTTTATTTTAATTTATATTTTTCAAACATTGTCAGGGTTTGGATGGGAAAGCTATCAGACCTAACTAATATCAGATCTGTCTTGGTTATTTCTATTGTCCTGGCTTGTCATTTTTTCAATACCTAACGTAGATATTTAGCAAGTTTATGGTGATGATGCTATAATGCTTTATCAAATTTTGGGTTTTTGCCCCTGACAGAAAGTTTTCTCTCTCTCTCTCTCTCTTTTTTTTTTTTTTTTAACTTAGGTTGATACCTATCCTTTCTGTTGCTGAAAGTTGTCAATTTTGGAATTCACTTAACTCTTTTGGTGCAAAAATTATCAGTTTAACTTTATTGAAGTGTTAGTTGCAGAAGTTTTGGTTGTTCAATGACAAAATAAAATCAATACCACTTCAGTTTCCCAAAACTTTCCCTGGAGGAAAAGAAAATGCTGTAGGTTCCACAGTTTAGGACCCCACACCTGGGCTCCAGAATATGACTACCTGAGAAACCCCATGCAATGTGTGTAGGTGAAGAAGGCACTTTCTGCTCATCCATGAATCTAGTGACAGCTTGTGGGGCTAAAGATGACAAGTTGGGCTTTAGAATATGCTTTTACCTGAAAATTTCTCTTTTGCATGAGTTTCTCTGTCTTATAAAATTAGGATTTTTGTCTTGATTTCTATCTCATGGATGATAGATTTCAAATTTGGGGGACCCACTTTCAGCAAAGGTGAGAACATCCATAGGTGGACCTGGCCACTTTATGGGTGAGAGAAATGCTATGTGAAACTACTCCCAGGCAGAGAGTGAGAATTGAGCTTTCTTCTCAGCAGTCAGTAAGATTCTGCTGCTCAGCTTTCACTGTGTAGATTTGTATTTATGGCCAGGCTGACTGTTTCAGTAAAAAGTGATAGGAAGAAAGAAAAGAAAGAAGGAAAAGATAGTTCTTCTTTCTTTTCCTCTTTCACTGAATTATTTTAAAACTTGAAGACTTAGCACTTAGAAGCTCTTCAGTTAAGTTTGTACCTAAGCTCTAGCTCCAATGTTGTCTCCTTTGGTTATATTATCTATAAGATAATCTAAATACTCTTCTTCGGGGTAACAGCAACTTATCTATAGTTAAAACCTCAAGGTAGTGGTGACAAATCTATGGCATTTGTGCTATTTGTACCACTGAACATTCTAAAAGGATCACTATCATTGCATTAGGGGAAGTTAACTGATGAGTTCCTTATTTTAAATAGGATGTCTTAGAGTTAGTTAACCTATAATTATTGGTGAGATATCTAAAGAGAGATATCTAGTTTAGGAGAGTCAGTTGGAGTGGTGATCCAGGTCAAATAAATACTTGGAGAAGAAGCAGCAAAAACACTCATTTGCTGGGCTATGGGTATAAATGAGGCAACAATGCAGTCTGCATTTTGGGGGACTCCCAACCCTTCTTGCCCAGGAGGATGGACATCAGACTATTGGACCTGGTTTCTGAAGTAGGTATCTCAGAAAGAGATATCTGTATCTTTCAGTCTGTACTTTGGGTTAAAAGGAGTGACCCCAAAGGTCATATGTTCACACTCCCTTGTGTTGACATAAGATGGTCTAAGATTCTTTTCATTGCAATAGGATCTTTGTAGGTGAGCTACAAGTTCAGAAAGTATAGACTCCCTTCCACCTCTTACTATAGAGTTTTCCAATTTCCACTGAAAACTTAACATGTGTTAATACCCATATTGGTTGCTTTATAATGCTTTGGCTTTATAATCAGGTACATTCCTGACTGCCTCCCGAGGTATCAGAAACCTATAAGAACCTGACTCTGGAGGATACCATGCGCCTTGAGGTATCAAGGTCCTGCTTTGGCACAGCATATGCTAAGTCTATAAATGATCCAAAAGACTGTTAAGCTCTATGAGAGATAGTTATTTTCTAGTAAGAAATAATTGAAAAATAGAACAAGAGAGACTATTACTCATTCTCCTTTCCTAGTTGTACATTTCTTGAAAATTTAGTCCTTTCCCTTGATCTACTACCACTTTGGTCAGACTAAGAAATTATTATTATATGTCCATGTTCACATGCAAAATGGTGACACATTTGCTTGCTGTCTTATAAAACAATAAGTCCAATTTGCCACTCAAGTATGATTCACTCTTCTTTGGAAATTAAACATGAATTATATTATAGCCAGCATAACCATTGAATATGTATTTCATTTATAAGCCACCATATTAATTTTTCTATGTAGGCATGCTCTTCAACTGTTGCCTATTTGTTTTTCTTAATTGATTTTATTGGTATACTTTATATACATGTCATGATCACAATCGACATTGAAAATTTGTACCAGTATATGACGTCTTAATTCTCATTCTTTCCCATTCCCCTGCCCACCCTACAACCCCCTGCCCCATATATACATAAGCTTTTTTCTTTTTTTTACCATCACCTTTTCCCCCACGTTATATAACCCTACCCCCTTTATCATTTAAATATTTTGTTTCACGGTATCTATCATACACTCTAGAATTCTTTATAACTTCGGTCTCTCATACCAGAGAACTACGGCCTATTCTTTCCCTGAAATCTTGTTGTACTTTGTAGCAAATATGTAAAAAAATAAATAAATAAATTTAAAAAAACCCTTTGTTCTGAAAAATCTTACCCTTGAGTGGGAGTGTGAATTCAAATATTAAGGTCACCATGAAATCCCACATTTACTCAGCTCAGTAAAATCTGTGGTGACATCACACTTTTGTTAAATATTTCAGGGATAAAAACAAAAAGAGCCCAACACTTTCTGCCTCTAAGTGCTGAATGAACCTTTGTTTTCTTCTGTCCAAATTCTGTCTCCCACCCTGGCAACAACCAAGGCAAAGGACAATTTCCCATTATATTAAGCTTATATAAAAAAGTATGATTAATCGATCTCTGGAGTTTGAAACACTGGGATTTTTACTTTCTAGTTGCTTCTTTCATAGAGATTTTTTTTTTTTTTTCTTTTTGGAGACAGGGTCTCGCTTTGTAGTTCAGGCTGGCCCCGAGCTCACTATGGTGCCCAGGCAAGCCGCCGTGAACTCAGCAATCCTCTTGTCTCTGTCTCCCGAGTGCTATCATAGAGATTTTTCCTCTCCTTTAATATGCTTATTTTCTAGAACATATCCAGTCCACAGGACTCTGTTAGGTCCCCCCATTTATTTGTCCTGATATATACATGTGTTCTGTCTCAGCCACAGAGGCTCTAATCATTTCAGTATAGACTGAAATTGTCACTTTATTGGCCACAAGGTTTATCTTTTGGCCTCTAAATGTAGAGGCCAAAGTTCCAGCTAAATATCATCTAAATCATATATGGATGACAGTACAGGTATAGTTTATGCAGAAGCAACATTACCACTCAGTACTAAATCTGAAGCCACAGACGTTAAGTGCTCCCAAAATACAGTGGTAAAATACGCATAGGATAAACATTTGTATAGGAAAAAATAGGACAGGACAAAGGGGTGATGAGTCTCAAGCGAGTCCAAACTGTAGCAAGGCAACTTCTATTATATCTTAGGCATAGAATAGTCCTCTGTGTTTAAATGAGCTCTTGCCTGGGCCCTTGCCTTCCTTGCTGACTCACTGGGGCAGGCACTGTCCAGTGAAGTAGGTGCCAGGCTCCAGGGGCCCCACCCCAGTCCACTGGGTGACCTTGCCCTCAGACCCCTGGGAAGTGGTTGTCTGGGCTGTTGAGGCCAAAGACCTTGCTGTGTTGTTGCCCTGATGATCTCTCAACTGTCATTTTCCCTTCCCTTTGAAGAACAGGGCATATTTTTAGTCAGATAGTTCCATTGTCCCTTTTCGTAATTCAGAGGAGTTGGACAAGCTTCCTTCATTTTTGTTCTCTCTTTCTGTCCCCATAAGTCTAAATAGGCAGTGTTTCTGCCAGTGTAACCTTGTCTCTGTTCCTGGCCTCTGTCCATATCATGTTCATCTCACCCTTGTTCTCTCTTTATTGTCCTCACTGTTCTCCTTGGAGCGAATTATTATTATTATTTTATTATTGTTATTATTTTTTTTGAGACAGTGTCTCGCTTTGTAGTTCAGGCTGGCCCTGAGCTCACTATGGAGCCCAAGCAAGACTGGAACTCAGCCATCCTCCTGCCTCTGCCTCCTGAGTGCTGGGATTACAGGCGTGAGCCACCACGCCCGGCCACAGTGTTTATCTTTTATAAAGCTTTATTCCCCAAATGCACAAAGTACTTTGCTGCCTTTTAACTAAGGATGTTTCCAGTGACATGCTCACTTCCTCTGTAACTTCACCAGGCACATGGTATATATCTGTGTTTCTAGCAAGTTTCTCCATAGTCTCCTTTCTCATCATTACCTGGTTGTAAAACCAATCTCATACATGTAGTCTTTTGGATCCTACTAGTGGTAAAAATTTTGTATTACTTAGGGTTTTTCAGATGAATAAAACCAACATGATGTATATCTGTGTATCATCTATTTATCTCACATATAAAGAAACTTGGTATAAGAAATTGAATTCTATGACTTCGGAGGCAAGAAGTCCTGAGGTCTCCCACCGGCAAACTGGAAGGCCAGGAATACCCATGTACTCTGTCAGTCAAAGTCTGAAGGCCCAAGGAGCAAGCGAGCTGTTGGCTGAATTCCAGCCTCAACTTGAGCAGTGCTGAGACCAAGAGGAGCCCTGTTTTAGTTGGGTTCAGAAGACAGGAAAAGGCCACAGTTCCGGTTCAAATCAGTGAGTCAGAACTTCCCTTTTACTCAGCCTTTTTCTCTATTCAAATCTTCAGATGATTAGGCAACACCCACATTAAGGAGCACAATCTGTAGTACCCAGTGTATGGATCAGAGGTTCATGCTGTCTAGATACGGCCTCACAGATACACCTTGAGTCGTGTTTGTTCAGATGTCTAGGCTCCGTGTCCGTGAAATGAGTAGCTCTGCTCAAAAATTACCTGACCTTTGTGTGATAGTTATTCCTGGGATCTCTATTCTAGTTGATGGATTTGTATGTCTGATATCGGGTGTTTTTTTTTACTATTATTACTATAAATTCCATTGACTACCTATTTATTATCTCTAAAATAAAAGGTTAAATTATACTTGAAATTTAAAAATGTCAGGTAAATGAGTATTCTGAAATTTTCTGCTAGTTTGCTTAATTTCAAAGTGAATTTCCTGGTAAGGTTGCAGTATGTTTTTGAACTTTTTAGGACTGTCAGTACTACATAACATGTTCTGGATTGTAATTGTACAGCTGTGTTGTAAACTAGTGATGTCTTTGATTCAGTAATTTCTGTGATAGGCTTGTTCCTAAATTTAAGGAT
This sequence comes from Thryonomys swinderianus, assembly GCA_004025085.1. NCBI lineage: Eukaryota > Metazoa > Chordata > Mammalia > Rodentia > Thryonomyidae > Thryonomys > Thryonomys swinderianus. The sequence continues at coordinate 7,074 of PVIC010014026.1, forward strand.
AGCATGTTACAGGATTTAAAATAAGGTTCTGACAACTTTAAAGAAATTTCTCAGGGCTGGGGATCAAGCTCAGTGGTGCCACTGTCTGCCTTGCAAGCTCAAGGGCATGAGTTCAATCCTCAGTACACCAAAAAAAAAAACAAAAACAAAAAGAAATTTTTCCATGGCACTTTCTAGTGGTATTTTCTAGTGTTTAATTTCTGGTTTGCCTATAGCTTGCAAATAATCATTATTTTCACCAGGTGTGGTGGCTCACGCCTGTAATCCCAGAACTCAGGAGGCAGAGACAGGAGGCTTGCTGAGTTCCAGGCTTGCCTGGGCTACATAGTGAGCTCAGGGCCAGCCTGAACTACAAAGCGAGACCCTGCCTCCAAAAAAAAGAAAATCATTATTTTCCTCTAATCATCCTGAACAGAACCATACGTGCTCAGAATGGCTATAGGCCAAGATACACGATCTTGTGTGTGAAATGGCAGCGGGCCTTGTGTCTCCTAGGTACCTGACATGTGTTAGTGTAATCACAGAAACAACTAGTAAAGGCAGAACAGTTGTGAGCAGGACAGGAAGGAGCTGCTCTGAAAGAAACTTCTGATGCTAAGTAATAAGGTGTGAATTTGTAGCATGAAAACTCAAGATTTTTTGCAGTCCCTTATAAATAGAAAAATCCATCTACTTCAGTTGATCTTGTCACATGAAATGCTGAAATCCTAGTTTCATTATAAGGACAAAATATTTTTTGAAAAATATGTACCTTGGGTTAATAGCTATATGTGAAGTTATCAAATGAATGTCCAGTAAAACCTCTGGTTGATGCAGATCTCAGTCACAACTGACTGATTTTTCTTACTTTGCATCTTCATTCACGTTCTCTCTGGAGATCCTTGAAGACGCAGCCACCACTTGCCAGCTGAGCACAGCAGAGACACTGTGCATTTGGGGAGGGTCTGGCCAGGCCTCACGTCCCTGCCCTGCCGTCTACGAGATGTGGTGTCCCAGAAAAGTCGCCGAATCCCTCTGAGCCTCTTTGTCTCTCCTCACTTGCAATATTGTCACAAAGAAATGATTTTATAAAAATATTTACCAAATTATAAAGGAATGAAAAATGTAGAGGTAATAAGGTTATGCGAAACTTCAAAGTACATTTATGCAAAATAATAGAGTTTAATCACCAAACAGGGGCTAGAGTTAACCTCTTATCTGTGTCTTTACAATCTCCAAGTCCCTTTGAGATTTCATTTTCTTGATATTTAAACTCACAGTAAATTAGATTTCTTGAAAGGCTGCTTTAATCATGGAGAGACAAATGCAATTTTCAGGCAGTTCGAATCTATTGCCAAGCATCCCTCCTTTAATATTAAGTAGAGAATCCTGATTATTTCCCCGTCTCTGATGCAGTGGTCCAGATGGAACAATTTCAAGTCGTTGGCGTCTGGATACACTGCAGAGCTGCTTAAGTTTGTGGCCAGGGATGAAGGTCACTGTTCACTGTAGGAATGACATCTGGTGACTGTGCAGCCCAGATAAATTTGGAGCTCAAGAGTCCTGTAGGCCCTTTTCCTGGTGACCTGCTTTAGTGACTGCATCAGTCAAATTTGAGTTCCTGCCATGAAACACCTGAAGCAACCGTGAAGTACAGAAAGGTCTCTTTAGCTCAGGGTGTTGGTGGTTCAAGGGTATCAGCACCGGCTCGTCCCAGCTGTGCCCTGCATGACGGACAGCAGTGGCAGGAGCTCATGGCGGAGCAAGCAAGTGATTATATCTTGAATGAACGTGAAGCGGAGAAAACAGGATGGGTGGAGCCCTGCAATCTCTTCCTCCTCCCGAATGACCTAAGGCCCTTCCACCAGCCTCGACCTCCAAAGTTTTCCAACACCAAGTGCTACCTGCAGCTCAAGCCCTTAACATAAAGACCTGCAGGGGACACTACCATATTGAAACCATAGCAGTGTTCTGTACAGTGATCCAAATCACGAGAAATTTGAAAGTGCTGGATACAAGTGTAAAATATAAACATAATAATATTCCGCAAAACCGTAGCTTGTACAAACTTCTACTAGCAATTTAATACTAGTGGTAGATCCATGTTAGGTGACTTTTCCTAGAAGATGTTTTATAAGTTGTACTTCTACTTTTTTTTTTTTTTGAGACAGGGTCTTGCTTTGTAGTTCAGGCTGGCCCTGAGCTCACTATGTAGCCCAGGCAAGCCTTGAACTCAGCAATCTTCCTGTCTGCCTCCCGAGTGCTGGGATTACAGGCATGAGCCACCACGCCTGGCACTGTGGTATGTGGTATTGATTGCTGGAGGGCGTGAGTCTCCACGCCCAGCATTGTATGTGGTTACTGGGCATCGAACTCAGGACCTTGTGCTTGCAAGTCAGTCGCTGGAACCACTGAGCTAAATCTCCCACCTTGTACTTCTATTTTTATTTAATGTAGTTTCATGAATAAATGTAAGGGGACAGAAATGATCAGCACAGAAGTTCAGTTGATTTTCAATGAAGGATAATCATTCCTTTTTAATTTTCTTTTCTTTACCAACTAAACTTCCCTATAAATGACTTCTCTATAAATGTCAGTGATTTCAAATTATAGTAATTTGAAAGTCTTAAAGATAAGCTACTGAATACACATTAGCCTCTTATCTGTATCTGTTATATACCAAACCATTTTCAATACTGAGTTGAATTCTTGACATTTTTTTTTTTTGGTAGAAAATAAAGTATGTGTCTCCATTCTAGAAATATAAATAAATCTTCATCTCTGCCTTGTCCCTGCAAAATACACAGTTTAATGATCTTCAAACAAGATTGCAAGAAGAATGAGAAGTAAAGTGAGCGGTTTCCCACTTAATGTTTCTGTAGATGCCAATAATTTCATTTAACTGTAGTTTAAGTGATTTAAAAAGGGAAAATCAAAGAGTAGTTTCATATTCACTCACTGCTTCTTTGGGGAACAATTGTCATTTCTTAAGCATTTATGCATTTCATTTTGAAAAAAAAAGATCTGATAAGAAATCACTTACTCACTGAGAGAAGGGCATGCACCCTGGGTTGTTTTTCTGGTCATGCTCATAGATTTCTGCTGATCTATGCACACACCCTCCTGCCCTGTTCCTATTAGGAAACAGTGGCCTTTATTTGTGATTTGACTGATCAAGGGTGGGGTATTCAGCAGATACAGAACAAAATGAAGTCACTGGCCTAAATATGGACTGAACTTTTGGCCCTGACTCAACTAATACTTTGACAAGTGTGGGAAACTACTGGCAGCTTGAACAATGAATGATTCTGCATCTCATGATGTAACCTTAGTATTATTTAATCCTTGTTATAGTTAAAGTACCTCTGTTCGTGAAATGAAATTTGGGAAACTAGCCTATTGTTAAGGCTGGTGTCTTCATGTCTTTTAGCGTTAATAAATTATTTAGTTAACTCTTCTAGTGTCAGTCAACAGTAGCAGCGGCAATATAGGCTGGTTTTATGGGCCAAATTGTGTCTCCTTCCCCAATTCATATGTTGAAGTCCTAACCTTGAAGGTAGGGTCTTTAAAGAGGCAAATCATTAGGGGTCTAATTGAACAGGACTGGTCTATTTTAGGAAGGGGTGCATCCTGACACAAATATGCATACTGAAGAGAAAATGAAGACACAGAAGGCAGCTAGCTATGTGCTGGAAAAGGGGGACTTTAGGGGGAACCAACTCTGTTGGCTGACCTTTTCATTTTGAACGTCTATCCTTAAGAACTTTGAGAAAACAAATTGCAGTCTTTGATATTTTGTTATGGCAGCTCTGGTAGGCTGATATAGCCATCTTCTGTGCTAAACATTTTCCATTCATTATCTCTTTTGTTTTTTTATAATAATATATAACTACAGGTTATTATTATCCCTGCCTTTTTAGGTAAGGATCTGAGATTTAGATTCTTTTTTTTCCATTATGAGTTTATTGGTACATTTTAGGAATACATTATGATCACATTCATCATTGAGAATCCGTACCTGTACATGGCATATCTTGATTCTTATTTTTTCCCATGCCCTGGCCCTCCCTTCAACCCCCTACCCTCTGATATACATCAGCTTTGTTTCCACTCTTTCCTTTTTACCATCCATCAAATGTTTTCTTTCCTTTCTTTGCTTTCCCTTACTCCTCCATCAGTTCTCTTCGCTTTGAACACTTTCTTATTTCAGAATACTTATCATGTATTCAGGACCTCATTTGCACCTACAGTTACATGCACTAGAGAAATGATACAGTATTTACACATCTGTGTATAACTTACTTCATTTATGAGTATGGCCTCGAGGTTAGATAGTTTTAAAGAGGTAGAAAGTAAAAAAGTAAGAGTAAAAATGGTTGCATTCAGACTGCAGCATCCACAGACCTGGCCCCACTGACACTTTGCCTCTTCCTACCCTCTCACCTGTGATTCAGGACTGACTCTGCCTTCAAGAGAGACACTCATTCTTCTGATCCTGCTGGTTCACTGTACATAGTAGGCAATTTGAGACTCAGGAATGTTTTGTATAAAATCACTGTGCTGTGAAGCCTGAATCTCAAGTCAGAAGTGTCTGGTCCTACAGTTGTGAATTAAAACCATCAAACTTTTGTTATTTGGTCTTTTTTTTTTTTTGTCTGTAAGAAAGGAACAAGCTCCTAATTTATTTTTGTATCTTTAGATTCTGGAATAGTGCTTGAGTGACACTGAGACTTCTTTCTGCTTATTTCAATGAAGCATTTGGAATTCTCAGACGTTCATTATATTTAAAACTAAGGGTGAAAAAAAAAGACCTGAAAGGCAATCACAAAGAACATAGTCAGTTCTGAGAGAAGTAATAGTTTATGATGTGGACTTTATATTTTAGTCATGCAAAAGGATCAGATTGCTATATTGTAGAACATAGTAAAGGACTTTCCTTGAGCTATTTGATTACTTTATCTTCTGCCTAATTATGTTCTTATTTTTATGTCCATAAAAGGCAATAATACTTCTTTTTAACTTACTCAGTAGAGGTTTCATTCAAATCAATGAATAAAACAGAAATAGGAAAAGAATCAGAAAACAATTTTTTTTTGAGACAGGGCTTGACTTTGTATTTCAAGCATGCCCTGAGCTCACTATGTAGCCCAGCCTGAATTCAGCAATCCTCCTGCCTCTGCCTCCCAAGTGCTGGGATTACAGGCATGAGCCACCATGCCCAGGACTGTGGTATGTGGTACTGATTGCTGGTGGGCGTGAGTCAACATGCGCGGTATTGTTGTATATGGTTCCTGGGGATCGAACCAGGGACCTTGCATTTGTGAGGCAGGCACTGGAACCACTGAGCTAAATCTCTGGGCCTCAAAAGACAATTTTGATTTAACTGAAGAAGCTTGAATTGGGGGAACATTCAAATAATTTGAGCACAATTTTATTTGATCATTGGGTAAACCCAACATTTATATAGTATACTCTTTTAAAAACCATTTAGTCATATTTTACATCCATTATCATATACAACAATAAAAATTTTTTTACCAGCTATTCCTTAGACAAAGGCTACCATCTAGAATATATCATGAACTTAAAAAATCAGACCCCTCAAATTTAAAGACAATTCCAAAATGAGCATCTAAAATGAAGAGACATTTTTTAGATGAAGAACTAGAAGCAGCAAGTAAATATATGAAAAGATTTTCATTATCACTGGTCATTTCAGAGATGCAGATGAAAAGAACACTGAGATTCTGTCTCACTCCACAAAGAATGGCTGCTCTCAAGAAATCAACAAATGATGGCAGGGCTGTGAGGAAAAGGAACCTTTCTTCTCCACCGGTAGTGGGGATGTAGACTGGTGAAACCATTTTGGAAATCACTGTGGGGATTCCTCAAATAACTAGGATTAAAGATCCCATTTGACCCTGGTATTTCCCAGCTAGGTGTATTCACAAAAGAATTAAGAGTGATACCACAGCAACATATGCACATTCATGTTTATAGTAGCACAGTTTGTAAAAGCTAAATCTTAGAAACAGCCCAAAAGCCCATCAACTGATGAGTGGATAAATATGTTTTTTTTAAAATAAAATGGAATACTACACAGTCATAAAGAAAGATAAACTCGAGACATGTATAGCTAAATGGATGCACCTTGAGGCCATACTCATAACTGTAATAACTAGGGCACACATTTATAAGTACCATATTGCTTCTGTGGTGTGAGAATGTATAATAGGTATTGTGAAATATGCTCAAAGTGGAAGGAGAACTGGGGGGGGGGAACAAAGAAGAGAAAGAAAATGCCGGACGTGGTGGTTCACGCCTGTAATCCCAACACTCGGGAGGCAGAGACAGGAGGATTGCTGAGTTCATGGCGGCTTGCCTGGGCACCATAGTGAGCTCAGGACCAGCCTGAACTGCAAAGCGAGACCCTGTCTCCAAAAAGCCAAAAAAAAAAAAAATTGATGGCAAAAGGAAAAAAATATATAAATATATATTTATAATATGTAAAACTAATATACATACATGTGTATATATGTGTGCATGTATATATACACACATGTAATATATGTGTGTGTGTACACACACACACACACACACATACACACACATATATATATTGCTGTGGTATTACACTCTTAATTCTTTTGTGAATATACCCAGCTGGGAAATACCAGGGTCAAATGGGATCTTTAATCCTAGTTATTTGAGGAATCCCCACAGTGATTTCCAAAATGGTTTCACCAGTCTACATCCCCACTACCAGTGTGTATCAGACTAGGCATATATATATACATACATATACACACACACACATTTATATATTATATATTTATTATTAATGTAATATATCTATATTGTGTGTGTATGTGTGTGTGTGTGTTGTGGAGGGATTAAAGGGCAGGGACATGGGAAAAAATAGGAATCAGGATATATCATGTGCTGGTACAAATTCTTGATGAATGAAATCATGATATATACCCTAAAATGTATCAATAAACTCAACTAAAAAAATGTAGTGTCAGTTTAAAATTGTCAGTAAAATTTTGTTGCACCGCATTTAAAAAAGCAGCTCCACGGAGATGCAGAATATGGATGAGGATCTGAAATTGTCTTTACTTGTAAAATCCTCTCTTCAGAACCTTTGCAAACCATCAGGTTGATCAAAACGCCTTGGGCTTCACAAGGAGACCAAATAGTTTATTTACCTGTTTAGGTTCCTGGGCTTATGGAAAGAACTGCTCCATCTGGGGTTGGCCAGTGCCTATTCCCTGTTAACACATCTAATGCGATTGCTTATTTGCTGTTTCTATCTCATTACTTGTGATTAGGCTTTGGTTATAATGAAAAGCAAATACGTTGTTAGCAACAAACAAGACATCAACGCAGAGGTACAAAGAAGTGAATTTTGTTGTCTTTTAGCCTCAAACATTAGGGAGGCTGCAGTATAGAAGTTTGGTTTCTGCAACAGCCACCGTGTGTTAATTAATGATATGACCTAGGAGAGTTGTTTATAATCTTGGAGTATTCATTTTATCTTTAATAAGGTAAAAATAGTAATATCTAACTGCAAGATTGGTTGTAAGGTTAAATGAAATAACTGTGCACAATGCCTCGTTGATTTTTATGTCATCCTCAGGCCTAATCTCCATGTAAACTTAGATAATGTTCAGGACTTCCTGGCCCTAAAGTCATTCATGCCCATGATAATGATTGATTCTGAGCTGGGTGTGGTGGTACCTGCCTGTAATCTCAGAGATCCGTCTGCGAGGCTGAAGCAGAAAGCTAGGCATCAAACCTGGTTTAGGCAATTTACTGAAGAGCTGTTTGGACTTAAAAAGACCCTATCTCAAAACAGGAAATTTGAAAAAAGGGTGGATATAGAACTCAGTGCAAAATTGAGTTCAATCCCTAGTGCTGGGGGGGGGGGGCCCGATCGATTCTAGGTAATTAGGAAAAGTATGAAGTTTACCAGACGTATTTTACCTAAGAATTTATGCCAACACGTAATTCATGTTAAAAACACATCTCAATGATTCTCATTTAAGTCAGCCCTGGAATGAACATCCCGGGCTGTTCTGGGCGGGTAGGCCCACACTGTCCTTTTTCCAGGACCCATAACACAAGGCATGTCTCAGATACTGCCAAGCCACCATCACTGGGGAAAGGAAAGTTCTGGCAAGTCTCACACTGGCAATTAAATGCTCTAGCCCAGAAATGCCGTGTGCTTCTCCCATAAATACAGCACTGTCACATCTCTTCACTCAACCACAGTGAACAGCATGTCCAACTCTACTGTAAACCCAGTAGGTGGATGACTGAAAATATTTTGGACTTGCCCTAGTGACTAAATTAAAAAGAGATTTATGTATAAACCCAGTTGCCAACATATTTACTTATAATAAGAAAATTCAGTGTGTATCAGACTAGGCATTTACATTCATTTCTGAAAAAGTCTTTCTCTTTACTGTTCTCTTACAGAAAAATGGGGAATATCTATTATTAGGAGTTGTTGGTGCTGGCTTTCCAGGGAGCACGCTGTGCACCGTGAGAGCTGAGATGTCCTTAGAAAGTTGCTTGGTGGGTCCACCGTGAGATCACAGAGAACTTGATAACACAGGAGAACAGCTCCTCCATATTTTGACAAGACCTACTGATCTGTCCTCATGTACAACAGAGAAAACTTGGAATTTCATTTTAGACTTGGTGTCCTTCTTTGTAGCTTATGATGAATCAGCACTGGTAAATTTTGTGTGTCTGACTTCTATTTTACCTTTTCACCACGCTTCTTATTTTTAGATAGGTTTCTCTCAAGTCTGTTAGTATTTTTAATGTGACAAAGTCATCTTAATATTCTTGATTTTGTTTTTTCATTTTTTGTGTGTTTTGTGTTGTTTAAAGTATATTTTATTTAAAAAGTACCTCCTGGATATCTCTGATCTTAGGGCTCTATTGATGAGCATAGCACCTCCATGATCCAATTGCTTTCTAAGCATGTAAGGCTTTTGGGGGAATATTTTAGATCTAAATCATAACAATCACCATGATTTTCATGCCAGGAAGAGGGAAGGTAATATCAGTATAGAGCAGAAAGTGTGTTCTTAGCCTTACTCATATTATGATCATTTTTATATTCATGGTTATCAATTAATGAAGGCTATAATGCTAATTAAGTCCATTTTCTTACAAAACCCAAATAATATTTAATAGCACATTTAATCATGTGCTTATTGAAAAACATAAGAAGAATTCTATTTCTTCATAATTACAAAGATGAAATGAAATTAGAGTCAATAAGGAACTTAGTACTTCCAGGGCCAGTGCTAGTTGATTTTCAAAAAAAACTGTACAAGAGAAAGTTTCAGTATTTCATTAAACAAAAGTATGCAAGCTTTCCACTTGGGATGAGCTTGTCCTTAACTGGGGAAAATAATTGCATGGTAGGAGGATCTGTTCTTAGCTCTCTGCCACACGAGGTCTGGAGATTTGGGGGATGACAGTATTGCCAGGAGGAGGGCCATGCTGGAGGCCTGCCAGCTGGGGCACCTTGGGGAGGGCCGGCTTGTGCATCTGCTGGAAATGTCACGGAGTGGGTAGTCAGGATATTTGACTCACCGTCTGCTAAAAATACCATGATCAGGGTTATAAGAAAATGTTCAGAGTGTAAGATCTGAAAGACTGTCAGTTCTAGCTCATCTGTTTCCAAAAAAAAGTCCTCGACATCGGTGTACAAGAAGAAAGCTTTAATACTTCATTGACTGAAAATATACATACTTACTTAGATATGCATAAACCTCAAATAGGGAAAATAAGACCTGGAGAAAAATTGTTTACTCCTAAAATCTTAGGAGTCAAAAAAATTAGGAGTAAACAATTTCACCACTTTATGAGTAGATTCAATGTGAGCCAGAGCAGATGCATGATCAAGTTGATCTTTGGTCAGAAGCTCCACGTTTGGGCATTTCAGGCTCCTTATCCTGCCATGTCCTATGGTCTTAATGAAATGAGTGGAGAAAGCAACCTCTAAGATGTTCTTGCCTTTGTGTATCTGAATGCATGTTTATTTAAAATTACAATTTCAGTAGTTAGCATTTGTGAACTGGCCTACTTCTTTTCTGGGGAATCTGAGTAGAAGAGTCTAAAGTGACAAACTCAGGGGTACATTATGTTTCCATCTCTCTTCAAGATGCTTGTTCAATGTGTCCTTGAGTTTGAAATCATCTTTGGGTGCAGTGAACCTCACTGGGTCATTTGTGGGACTGTGACATTGATCTGTCCTAGATATTTCTTTGGGAGTATTTATTCAACTGGGTCATTTGTGGGACTGTGACATTGATCTGTCCTAGATATTTCTTTGGGAATATTTATTCAACAATCATTCCACCTCTGCTTTGTGCCAGCCTTAACACGGGCATAACCAGAAGAAAAAGACACAGGTGGATAACCGTTTGCTGGAGTTCATGAAGAGAGGGATAGCTTTATATATCAGAAGAAAAATTATGACAAAAGTTTTACTTCACTAGGTTCAGCAAGTCCAGTGGAAAGGAAATACAGGAAAGGACTGGAATAAAGCTCTGACAGAAGTGCTGCATTTTGAAGATGTGGAGGAGTTTGTAAGCCAGAAAGAGCAAGAGAAATCTTCCACCACTGGTGAAAGTAGAAGCTATAATAAAGATCCTGGAGCATTTAGGAAAGAAGAGCAGGTAGAGGAGGGCCACTAGGCACATTGGTGGCAAGCCCTGTTGGTGGAAAGTGGAGGATGGTTTAAGGAACCCAGAGGCCCAGGGTCATGTCATGAAGGCTCCGGTTTCCATGGTGAGGTTTGGGGTCTTTATTCTATTGGCTGTGAGGAAGTCACTGAAGTTCTGAAGCAGAGACATGTCACAATCAGCCCTCCTTTCAGACGGCACTGGTAAACTTCTCTAGGAAGGCAGACTGGAGATGCGGGAACCTGGACAAGGGACGTGGATTAGGAGGCCAGTGTAGTGTCCCTGTGAGACCTGGTGGACACCTGGGGATTGGCCTTTTGGAACAATGAATTCGCAGGACCTGGTAAATAAAGAAAGGAAAGCTAGTCTTATTTCCATTCAACAGTTTTTTTGTGGAGCTACCGTTGTGTGTTGGGCAGTGTTTTAAATGCCGAGGATATGAAAGTGAAAAGACAGAGTCCCTGCTCCCACACAGCTTGCACTCAGGGAGAGAGAAAGTTGAGAAAGAGGTTCTCCAGTGTCCCTGGGCCCATCATGCTATGTGGTGTTAAGTGTACGGAGAGAGACAAAGCAGGAAAGTTCTGACCTTGAAGCTTCCGGTTGTGGCCTGTGGAACCCTGCCTGAGACAGCCATGGATGGAAGCCAGTACAGCAAGATGGAAGAGTCAGAGGAGGAGGAGATAGGCCCTCGGCCAATAGCCTGCATTTCCTGCCAGAGTAGGGAATGTCCTAGCTGAACCTTCTGCTAAAAGCGCTGCCTGAGTGAGCCCAGAAGAAACCAGCGGAGGAACCGCCCGGCCAACTCTCAGAGTCATGAGAAATCGTAGGTCTTTGTTGCTTTCAGTCACTGTACTTTTCATGAACCAGGAATATAGTTGTTTATTATCATCAAGTGTTATGCACTGTACACAATTGTGTCATTATACTTTTATTGTTTGTGTCAGCATTACTACAAACACATGAGCAGTTGTTAATAAGAATTGTTTAGCTCCATTCTGTGTATTAGAACATATTATTTTTACAAATTGTCGTATTTTGTGACATTTTCACACATGCACATATTTTGACCATGTCCATCCCCCTGCTATTCAACTTTGTACCTCCCTGTCCCAACCATTTTCCTTTTTTTTTGATAATATCCTTCTACTTTCATGTCACTTTTTATTTTAGATTCTACATTTTGGGGAAATATGAAATATTTGTCTTTCTTTTTTTGAAACAGGATCACACTATGTAGTTCAGGCTGGCCTTGAACTCACTGTATAGCCCAGACTGCCTGAAACTCACAGCAATCCTCCCACCTAATTGCCTGAGTACTGGGATTATAGGGGTGGGCTACCACACCCAACAATTCCTGTGTTTTTTTTTTGGTGGTACTGAGGATCGAACTCAGGCTGTTGTGCTTTCCAAGGTAGGTGCGGTGCCACTTGAGCTAAATCCCCAGCCCAATTCCTGTGTTTTTAATCTGGTTTATTTTACTTACCGTAATGATTTCCAGTTCCATCCATTTTTCTGCAAATATGATTTCACCTTTCTTTATGACTGATTAAAGCTGCATTGTGACAGATGCGTTTGTAGTTCAGAGTGCTTGACTAGCATGCCCAGGGCCCTAGGTTCAAACCCTAGCACCACAAATAAACAGACCAACAAAATAATAACTCCAGTGGTTAAATATATCACATTTACCTTATCCTTTCATTTGTTGATGAGCATTATGTCATTTCCATAGCTTAGCTGTTATGCATTATTTTGGAATGAGTAAGAGTATGTTGACCTTAATTCCTCCAGCTATATATCGATGAGTGGTCTGGCTGGATCTTATGGTAATTGTATTTACAAGGAACAGAGAATTGGTGCAGGTAGAAATGTCCAGGGAAAGGACACATTTTGCCCTTGTGAACTGTTACTGCATTTATATCAGCGGTATCTCACCCCCAAAACAATGTTTTGTTATCTATTTTGGTTTATGTAGTTAATAAGGGAGTTTTCTCAAATGATCATAAAGTAGCTTTTGTTCTTAGAAGCCATATGAATCCTTCAGTTAGTATAATTCATTTTAAACTTTTATTTTCATTTAGTTCATGGCTGAATTTATCCCCCTGTCATAATTCTTTCTGTTCATTTTCTTCCAGGATATCATTTTCTTTCATGCAGCCTCTTTTTTCTACTGAGGAACAACTTGTTTCTCTTGGATGAGGATCATCTCACTGTGGCGGGAGGAGCTCATGCAGCAGTTATTCCACCATCATTCTGTGAGTACACTGTGCATCTTAGGTGAGTTACTCACCGGATGGCAATCTACATCTAAAGCCTTTAAATTCTGCATCACTCTCCACATTTTTAAGCATGCGCACCAAAGTTTCGACACTCCTTTTGGACCACTGCCCCTGTGTCTACCGCCACTGTTCGCCTCGTGCACACCCACCACCTCCACAGATGTTGCTTCTTGAGGATATATGATGGATTTCTGGCTGTGCAAACCCAGGATGGCCTGAAAAGTCCCAAGACCATTTTTAAGGTGAATGTGAAGCTTGAAACCTCTTGCTTTTTATGATTGTATGTGGGTTTCAGGTCAAGTACATAGCAAACCATTTTTATAGACCATTTTAGGCAGATAATAGGAAAAGTGAAAGCCTGTCATTCAGATTTCAAAGTAAAAAAACTTGTATGGGTCATAGTTACAGTATGGCATTAAATCATGAATAAATAAAAGGGGTTTTGCTAAATAACAAATACATTATTTCTAGAAATTTTAATATAGTATTGATATTAGTTTTGGTTGTAGTATCGCTTCTCGGCCTTTTGGCTAAGATCAAGTGTAGTTTTGGTTGTAGTACTTTCTTTTTATAGAACAAGGGTATTTCCTTTTTTCACAACCAAAGTTAGTGAAATTAGCTATGAGAGTTCAACATATCGTCACCACCGCTTCCTTAGTCTGGGCAGCGATACCTAATGCACTGGCCGTTCTGTTATACCTACCTCCGTGCGGTTCGGTGCAGGGAAGAGATCACTTTCAGATGATGCACTTTTATCCTCAATAGAGAATTAAAAAGAAACTTGTTCACTCATCGACCTGATATGAAATATGCAAAAGTTCTCCTGGATATTGTCTTGCGTGTTCAAAGTGTAGTTTGTATGTTAGTTTGACCACATGACCCAAGAAACAAAATTGATGACAAATCCAAGGCTTTTATATATATGTTCCTCTTTCATCCTGAGTTTATGTAGAAATTCTTCCAAAGATAACTCAGTTGTAAAAGGAAATAATTCAATATATTTTTCAGATTATTAAATTGGAGGGAAAAATGGCATGAGCTATTCTTTTTAAATTGTCTTTAACATTTGGAATATTCTGTTGTGAAATTATCACAATAACTTGAGTTATTTTATGTGTTGAATAAATACTAAAAAGGACATGAACTTCTGCCCTATACCAGCAAGTCAAATAAAGTACCCAATGTGAAAAAGGTGTTGTTTTACTACTACAAACAGAAGTATTCACCTCATAGCTGTCAGAACTGGCCTTTGGTCATGTGCTTGTGTGCTTTGAGTTTTCCTTATTGAATATTGAGATCTTTAAAGGAAGCGTGTGAATTTTCCTCACCCTTGTGTTCTGTACATTACCTAGTACCCAGTCATGCACTAGATCCGTGAATGTCAGCTGAGGTCACACGTTTTATTTATAGCGGCTTACCAACTGTAATGGTTGCAAGTATTGTATTAAATGTGAGGTTTGCTGTTTACTACCAAACCCCAAAGGACGGAGGGTTTTCTTAGAGCACAGAGTGTTTATCTAGGTCACTGCTTATTCCCAGGGAGGGGAAGAGCAGAGTGCTAGAGTGTGGCGGCTCCCAGTATTTCCGGCATGCCCAAATGAGCAAACGCATAAGGACCCACAGCTCGGGAGCCGCCTTTTAGAGACGGAGGGTCACGAGCAGGGCTTCTTTCCCCATAGGCAGCAAGCAGACACTTACGGTCACAGTGACAGTATCAGTAAACACACTATCCTTTCTTGTCAACATCTGAATCTTAGAAAAGTCTGATGGTTCTTATATCCTTGGACCTTTCAAGAGTGTGAAGTGTGGCCGTCCAGTAAAACACAAGATTCTCAGTTACGACTGAATTTCAGAGGAGCAATGAATAAATATACTGAGAAGTTAATATTAATAAATATAGTTAATACTAAAACTATATAATAAATATAGTTAATACTAAAACTATACTGAGTATAGTTAATGATGGGTTTTCATGTATTACTCCTGTCTGGGGCATTTATGCTACAAATGGGTACCAGCAAAGTAATAAATAATTAACTTAAAATTGTAGGGGTCTGAGAACTTCCCTGTTGTTGTTCTGTTTTCTTGAAATTAAGCATTTGTTATCTGTCACACCATGGTGGCCGGCTACCCCACAACCCTTCTTGGGAAGCCCCAGGTTCCCCCCTTAGATTTTTGGATGTGGGCCCAGGGTGTGGTTGTTGGGTACTAAATGTGCTGTGATCAAGTGACTTTGATCAAATCAGTTTGAGAAAAAGCAGCGATGGTCAGTCACTTCAGTGTCTCAGATGGGAACATGATTCAGAATCAGATGCTGTTGGGCAACTGAATTTGGTTGCAAGTTTCCTTTCAGGCAGTCAGTGCTCTTTAAACGTGAATAAAACCATAGTAAATGAAAGAGATTGTGATGCCATCACTGAGATCCTTTCCCAAGGCTGTTCTATCAGACAGTGAAAGGGGAAGTGAAGCAGATCTGTGATGTAAGGAAACTTCGTCTTTGGTGCCCTTTCTCTGACCCTTAAAGGCAGCCTTTTTCTCTATTTTCCTCTCAGCCTTTAGGCCTGGCTAACACTTTATATAGAGTCTGAAAGATTGCTCTGTCATTGTGTTACATTATGGGTGCTTTTCATGGGATTTCAGAGTTGAATTTTTAAATGGTGGCATCCTAGATGCTAAAGCAGGTTCTTTTTGGACAGGGAACCACACCACCAGAGGAGAATGACTGTGTAGTGGAATTAAATAATTTATAACTATCTATATATAATTAATAAGTTATGTCAATAACTTGTAACTTAAAGGTGTAGAAATATGGTTAAATTAACTAGAACATTTTAAAATAAGATCGATATGTACTGGAATCAATATTTGGTCTGTTGGAAAGAAAAATATGACAATGTAAAATCAGAATTCATGAATTGTGGTTTGTAAGAAAATATTAAGTTGTCTATGATTTGGTGGGAAATGAATTAATATGATATTTTGATGTGAGATTTCTTGAAGGATAGTTGGAAATACTGAAATTTCCTATTACAGAATGTCATTTAGAGTAGGATGGGTTATAGTGATAGTTAAATAGTCTAGGCCCGGTTCTTTTTCAGACACTGTGTCAGTTATTTAATCTCTTTGAACCACAATTTTCTCCTCTATAAAATGGGAAGAGTAATAACTGGGTTATTTAAAAAATATTGCAATAACTCAATTGAGATTTTTTTTTTTAGACAGGGTCTTGCTTTGTAGTTCAGTCCTGCCCTGAGATCACTGTGTAAACCCAGACAAGCCTCGAACTCAGCAATCCTCCTGCCTTTGCCTTCCGAGTGCTGGGATTATAGGCATTAGCCACCACTCCCAGCATTGCGGTATGTGATACTGACTGCTGGTTGTGGTATTGTTATATGTGGTTACCGAGGATGGAATCAGGGACCTTACACTTGCTAGGCAGGCACTGGAACCACTGAGCTAAATCTCCAGCCTGAGATGTTATTTTAAAAATAACTACTCAATGAGTACCTAAGAATTATTAATGCATCCCTTTTATCATTTTAATAAATAATTGTATCAATAATCCTGTCTAAATATAATAGTATTCATAACTCCTAGACTGAAGCCAGGCCTCCAAGCAGTATAATAATAGTAAAAATATTTGAAAGCCAAAAAATGTACATACAGAGTTAGAAAAAGAGAACTATGCTTATAGTTGAACAGTTGTTACCCTCATTTCATTACTGTACTTTCACACTGTACTTTCATACTGAGGAAGCAGACATTGTTAGTTTTAAGTGACTGGGAGGGGTAAATAATGTGATGCATAATCAATAAATTAAACAGTTTATATTCTAAATGTGGCTTCCCAGGTCAACATCTTTAGATATAATATTTCTATATATACAGTAACATGTTATACATTAAATAATTATCTATACACTAATATATATTACTGTATAATACATAACTATATATTATATAACTGATGCATAAAGCAAATACTATGCAAAGAAAATAAACCCCACTAAGAATGTTCTTATTAGCATCAGGGTTTTATAAAATGTTAAGAGCTATAGTACTAACCTATTTCTTGAATGGAGGCAACCCTTTTGGAACTAAAATTCCAAAAATTCTAAAATTCTACAATTATAATGAAAGGAGTGTGGTGGATGGAAGAGGCTACATTTAGCAGACTGAATTACTTGTATATAGCAGTTTGTTACAGTTAGTGAAATAAGGGTCAAGACAAAAGAGCCACCGATTATGAGCTATCTTTATAGATACTTTGTAGCTCTTTCCATCTCATGTTTCACATGACACAGCGGGGGGGTGTTAAAGAGAGTGGCAGGAAGTAAAGGCCTGGCCAGGTACATGTAGTGGCTGTTTTGAGGAGTCTGATGTAGAGAATTATTCAAATGTTTTGAGCAGCGGATGAAACGATCTGTCATGCTTTAGAATAGATGATAAGGAATAAGAACTGGGACAGACAATATAGTCAGCAGGATCCTGTCATTCCCAAGGGAGCATTTATGGATCCTTGGATCAGAGGGGTAGCAGATCCTGCATTCATTTGAAGGTAGTGTCATTAGGATTTAAAATACTGGATTAAGTGTGAGTGTGAAAGAGAAATTTAGGATAACCACAAGGTTTCTGCCCTGAGTAACTCAACACAGGATATTGACCCTGGTTGAGATGAGGAAATTTGTGGAGAAGCAGAATCTGGGACAAAAGAATAGAGAATAAGATGTTGGGACTAGTCACATTACGTTTGAGATGTTTATTAACTTTTGAATGAAGCCAAGAGGCAGTTGGGTTTATAAATCTGGAGTTCAAGACCAGAGATACAAATTTAAAATTAATAGTGAAACAAGCTATGAAACTGAGATCACTCAAAGAATGAGAGATGTTTTTACCACTGACCTTTTGTGTCCCCCTCTACTTAGGAAGCTGGGAATTTGGAGACAGCCTTTCTGACGAGACTGGGAAGAAGTGGCCAGTAGACAAAGGGAAGAATAATTAGTGTTTCATCCAAGAAGTAGAGTAAAAAATGTGTTGCCAGAGGAGGCCAAGAGCAACTCAGTCAGATACTGTCATGCAGTGGAAACAGGGACTACACCTGTGTGATTAGGGAGTGTACAAACCCTTGGTGGCTTGGACAGTTATTTCATTGAGGGCTAGAGATAGTCTCATTCCTAACCTTTGCAGGGTCCAAAACAAAAGTACAAATTGAGGCCCATAATTATCCATTCAAAGTTTTAAATCATAATAGCAAATAGCAGGTATCTTGTGGTCCCTGGAAATCAACATGAAAGGTCAAGAAAATAGAAACCTTGGCCCTGATAAAACATAGCCGCTGAACCAGAGCCAGCTGCCTCCCCACCAGGTGTGACATGACAGAAAGACCAGTTCCTACCTCCTGTCATCCTACCAGGAAAGACAGTACCATCTGGCAGCCCGCTGGAGACAAAGCCGAGTCTACCTGGTTGCTCTCCTGAGTGCAAGCGTGTTGTGAGCAGTTGTTTCTGTGGGGCAGTACACAGGCTGCGTGGCTTTGCAGGTGCTTACAGGAGTTGTC
The DNA here is from genome assembly GCA_004025085.1 of Thryonomys swinderianus. NCBI lineage: Eukaryota > Metazoa > Chordata > Mammalia > Rodentia > Thryonomyidae > Thryonomys > Thryonomys swinderianus. Next base: position 25,595 of record PVIC010014026.1, read on the forward strand.
TGTGAGCAGAGCTGACTTGTAGTCCATAAAATAGACGGACCTGTGTGACTGAGGAATAAGCTGGGTGTTGTCCCATCCTCAGAGAAAAAAAGAATGAGCTCCTAATCATTTTGAGGTAGTCCTGACCTCACACTCTCTGAGGTTTTCTGTTATTTGTGGTTGACTAAGTTCTAACTGATTCACAGTCATTCAGTCTTTACTTGCCTACTTGAAGAAAATGAAACAATACAGTAATGACACAACACAATATGTAGCCAGTAATAATGGTGAATTAAAGCTATAAAAAGTGTTTAGTACGGACGTACTTAGATTTAGCACATTTAGAATGTATGTGCCTGTGTTCTTAGAAAAACATCTGTAAGATACATTTATTAAATGAAAATCATGATAATGTCTGGGTAATATTTTCCAGATGACTTATTGTCTTATCACTTTTGGTTTCATCCTTTAAATAGCCATACATTATTTTGGGGACCATGAAAACAGAACTTTTAGAAAGGAAAATAAGTGGTATGTAGGTATTTATTGTTAACATACAAAGTCATTAATATATGACCATTCCACATATGAAAGCCAAGTGAACAGGTTTTTCTCAACAATTTTGTTGGAAAAGATTTGTAAGTACATGTTTATAAATTTATGTTTCTTAACCAAACCAAACTACTGATTATAACATAAAGTAATGTTTCTCAACCATTTTTCATTATTTCTCTCACAACATTTTGTTAATTTCCACAAGACTTTAATATTCATCGTATACTATATTAGATCTGTGTATTTTTTCCTTTGCAAGACCATAGACTGCTATGAAATATACAGTGTTTTGTATCCAGAGAGCCTCTCTCAGGGTGACCTTGACCCTCGAGAAGATACTACATGTGAACATTTTGGGGGGCCTGCTGTTAGGAATGTGCTCATTAAAGACGAGCATAGTTCCTTTTCAGCCCCTGTAACAGGTGTCTTCATACTGTTTCACCTCATATCATACTTTGATCCCAGAAAAACATGTGAATCTTTCTTGTATGATAAAACACTAAAATATTAGTTTAGTCTTAATCTAAAAGCAGAAAAGCGTAGTTCCTCTTATCACCACCAGCTCTCCCTAAACTTCAAATTCTTTGACTTGAAGAAGACCCTTAGTCTACGGTCCCAAGAGCTACTCCAAGGCTCCTTTCCAAATTCCTGCTCGTTTCATTTTTTTTTTTTTTTTTGCATTATCCCTAGCGCTGATTTCTGAGTGCTGTAGGAAGTTATCACTTGATGCAGAAATCCATGGAGACTTGAGCTTGCCAGGGCCATGTCCGGTGATGGTTCTTGACCCGTCTTCTGTCTGCATCCTCCTGTGCTTTAGTAGCTCTTCTGAGCTACTTCGCTCTCTGTTCCTAAACCCGGGGTTGGGCTTTTTTCACACGGCTTTTAAAGGCTGAGACAGGCCCAGGCCCAGGAATTAAAATGCAGAAGGCACTTAGCAGCTGCCATAGCCATTGCTCTCATTTGGGATCCCTATATGACGCCTCTGAGTCTCTGATCATTGCTGGCCGAGTCACTTCCCCAAAGCGGAGTCCCCTTTAGATGTGTTGTCTCGCCCTTCCTCTTTGTGTCACCCTGGAGCCGCAAACTTATTCTATCTTCTGTCTAATCCAAATGAAGAAAAACATCAATATAAACTCAAACAAGCCAGGAGAAGTAGAACCGTGATTGTCCCTAGGCCACTGGGCTCAATTAAATACCACTTTTTAATCTTGGTTGTGGTAGATGAAGGGTTCACTGTGAAACATTTGCATTAAAATACCCCATTGCTATTGAGTTGTCCTGTAAACAATGTCTACTTTTGCATTTCTTCATTCTTTGTTCATGTGAGAAATATTTATTGAGTGTTGACTGTGTGCCAGATACTGTACGAAGTATTTGGCATACAGTGGTAAACAACAGAGATGCATCCATTCTCATCACAAAACTTATAAATTCTTACAAGTAATTTTTCCCTTCCAAACAAATTAGACTCTGCTCTAAGAACTAAGTTCAATTTTTATTTAAAAATTCAGAGACAACTTACTCAACTTCACCATTCCAATCACTACACCATCTCTAGCAATAGAAAATGCTCCCTTGTTATATACAAGGGATTCACCCCTAATTCTGTCACTCACAAGCTACTGACAAAGTGTTTTCTGACTCAGAGTTGTAGGACAGAATGCACTGGAAGTAATGAGAAACTGACACACACAAACACACACATAAAGGCTATCACTGTATAATATATCATGCACACACGCATATATGCACACCCCAGAAATACAGTATACACCACACACACACACACACACACACACACACACACACACACACATCCACATCCCTAAAACAGATAGCCAGAAATTCAGAGGCAGTGTTAAACTTTAGGTGAGAGGATCAAAAAATTTGTCACTTAAAAACAAGTTATAGGAAGGGCCAGAGATTTAGCTCAGTGGTTCTGGCACCTACCTAGCAAGCACAAGGTCCCCAGTTCGATCCCCGATAACCACATTCCACAATGCTAGGCATGGTGGCTCACGCCTCTCATCCCAACACTCGGGAGGCAGAGGCAGGAGGATTGCTGAGTTCGAGGCTTGCTTGAGCTACATAGTGAGCTCAGGGCCAGCCTGAACTACAAAGCAAGACCCTGTTTCAAGAAAAAAACAAACAAACAAACAAACAAGTTACAGGGAATTCTAATCATTTAGCAGATTCGGATATTAATCCAGGTGGAAAAACAGGTGAGTGGGAATCTGGAGAAAATTTGTATCAGGATGGTGACTATGCTCTTCATGACCGTCTACAGGACACCGAAAACAATGCCCCTCTGAGATTCTACATCTCCATAATTGTACTACTTTCCACTGTGGCTCATGGTTTAGGTATTATAATTGCTATTATTTTTCCAAATAGAAAGTCTTGCCTGTCTTCCTCATACCATAAACACATGGATAAAGATGGCATTAAGAATCTTTTCACAGCCAGGTATGGTGGCTCATGGCTGTATTCCCATCATTCGGGAGGCAGAGGCAGGAGAATTGCTGTGAGTTCAAGCCCAACCTGTGCTATCTAGTGAGTTCAGGACCAGGCTGGAATACAAAGTGAGACCTTGTCTCAAAAAACTTAAAAAAAAAAAAAAAAAGAGACTTTTCACAGAAAGCTAGAAAAATCTTATACACTGCAGCATAAGGATTCCAAAAGTTATAATTATATGTAAGTGCTTATTTCTGTACTTACTAGACTCTAAACTCTTGTAGATTCCCTCCTTCAAATCTCTACTTGCTTTATCTCCACCATCTTTGGAAAGGTCAATTCTGGTCACTAAAAGAAAATGTTCCACTCTCGATACTTTCTCCTTGTCAAGCAAATTCCAAGGATTTGGAATCTGTCTGGATTCTAATTAGACTGCCTCCACTCCAGCGCTTGTCCCAACAGCAGGAGAGATGCTTGGATTCAGATTCCTTCCAGTCTCCAGCAAGAGCCTGAAAAGCAAGCGGACACTGCCAAAACTGGCGCTTTATTTGTTTTATTTATTTTATTTTTTCTTGTGTCCGAGACAACATATTAAGAAAACACAGTCCTCTGGTATACATGCCTTGGATAGAATTTCTGGCCTAAAAATAACCCTGGCATGATCAGGCTGTGGAGCATCTGATTCTTTTTTGGGCCTGGCTTATTTCAGAAATCACCTCATTAGCTTCCCATGGCTCTATCTTAACCAGCCTGATGATGGCACCAGCTGCACTTAAGTTACTTTTATACTTTTCTAGCTAAAATGCTTTAAATTATAAAACATATTATGGGATGGAAGAGGACATCATAGATGGTTATTTTCTACTACCCAGATGTAATAATATTTTGCTTATACTTTTTTGCAGAAAATTATACATATTGCCAAAGAAAGTTCTATCCTTCATCTTTTTTACTTCCTCAGCCCATAATAACTATCATTCCAACTATGTCATGCATGCATAGCTTACTACTGTTACTATATGGGTTTTGCATCCATAAAAATCACCTACATTTATTTTGTGTTTTAAAGTTGATGTAAGATGAATCAAAATTAAATTTAATTAGCTCTCATGAATTATGATGGATATATTTTTAAAACATAATGTTAGGTTAAGATATAAACCTCTCCTGATTAGAGGAAGGATGGACAATGATTTTTACCATTTTCATCATATAGTATACCATATATACAGTTAAATATGTCCAGACTATGTTAATTATGTCTCTTTTTTAAATAAATAAAAACGCATGATATTAGACTTCTTTGTAAAAATTTTTAAAATGTGGGAGAGAAAAATCTGTTTTAAAAAACTACTTACAAAATATACTTTGCCCCTGCTATCAAAAGACTGATGACATGGTCAAAGTATGATGACAGCTGTAAACACTGGGGAAATTGTCTCATGGGTTAGCAGTGCATTTGAGTTTGGAAAATCCAGAATGAACATTTAGAAAAACCCATCTTCATGTAGCAGTTTGCAGTTGCTTCATGATCCTATTAGGTTGCAAAACACGAAGCAGAACAAATTAGCACATTGAAGTCTTCAATTTGCAAATTGGGAAAATTTTATTAGTGTTGTTCATATGATTATCTTGGTAGTATAAAATGTAGATCAAAGAGTGCAGAATCATTGGGAAGAATCTATGAGGGATAAGGGACAGGACCAGTAATTTGAGTTGATTCTGCTCTCTGATGTTTTTCCTGATTTTAAAATTTGTGTATATTTCTTAAAGTGAAAAAGATGAAGCCATGAAGAGAAAAGAAATTGTTCACAATTTTATTCTGAAATAACTCCTGTATAACTACTATTCATAGTTTGCAAATTATGTATCATGTCCTTTTCCCTACATAATTATTTTCTTTCATAGTTTACAAATTATATAATATAGTTACTATGAATTAATAAATGTTATACATACATTTATAATTATCCTTTTTACTCAATAAATATATATATATTAATATTAAAACAATTATTATAAATTATAAAATATGTAATTACTATAAAATTCAAGTAGGACACACGTGTACATTGAAGAGCCTCTAAGACAGTGGGTAGCTTCGTGGCAGAGTACTTAGCTAGTGTGTGAGAGGTCTGAGTTTGATTCCTAGCATTTCGAAAGGAAAAGGCAATCTCTCACTCTGGAATACCGCTTCCCATATAAATTTGATTTTATTGTTTCAAACAGTACTCATGATGTACTTTTCCAAGCATTTTCTATGTGAGCATTTTTAAAACAATGGCTATGCTCTTTCTTCTTTTTCATTGATCACTTAGTAATTATGGTGGTTTGTTACACCTGTGACTGCAATAGCCATACCTATGGAACCTGACACTCCTGCACAGATATTGTCCACACTACCTGAGCTGGACCCTGTGCCTCCCCTTGGCCGATAGACACCAGCCAGCTTGCTACAAGCAGAGGCTTGCTTGTGGAGGGGGTTGGGGGAATAAAAAGAAAAGAATCAAGATATATTATGTACAGGTATAGATTCCCCATGATGAATGGGATCTCTTTGTATATCTAAACTGTACCAATGAAATTTATAACAAGAGAAGGCGTTTCCCACATGGGGGCTTGTCTTCCTGGGTTCACTCCTGTCTGGAACCAAGCTGCTAAGCGTTCAGCTTGCTGGTCTAGATTTCAGACAAAGGAACAGCACATCAAAGGGAGTTGAGGTTGCTCGAGGTAGCAGCCTAGTGGTGGACAGGAAATATTTTTCGATATTCCAGTCCCAGAGTCAGCTGCTAGCTAAATAAGGAATATGAATGGCCCTAACCAATGCTTCAAGGGTCAGATAAATATCTCTAGTCAATCTTTAGGCTCCTGACACAGAATAAAGAATTGTTTTAAATGTGAGTGCTTCGATATGTAGCAATCATTAACTGAAACAATAGTATTATGAGTTCATTTTTATCTACCTTCTTTTAAATTGTTGATTGGTATTTGATTATATGAATATACAAATACTTATTTGATTAATCCCTACCATTGGACATTTAGCTTACTTGCATTAATTACATTGCAATGGGCCTCATTTTAACACTATCTTTATTAAAAATGTTAATATACAAATACTCGTTTATACCTCTCAATATTTTTTCAGTGAATATTTTTAGATATTTTTGAATCAGAAAGAAGACAGTTTTTTGTTTTCTTTCTTTCTTTTTCTTTTTTTTTTTTTTTTGAGACAGGGTCTTGCTTTGTAATTCAGGTTGGCCTTAAGCTCACTATGTAGCCCAGGCAAGCCTCAAACTCAGCAATCCTCCTGCTTCTGCCTCCCGAGTGCTGGGATTACAGGCATTAGCCACCATGCCCGGCAAAGTAGGCAGTTTTTAAGGCCATTGATAGTGCTAAGTTAGCACCAACCACCATCACCCCTGGCGAAGAAGTAAGATACTTTTGTTTTCCAAAAAAAAAGCATACTGAAGATAATAAGAAAGACCACATTTAAGCATTGGTTTAGACTCTGCCCTGTTTATCTTAGCTAATTATTTACACTGAGAAGATGGAACATAATTATGGAGAAAAGGCAAATAAACTTTTCAAAATACATGCTGCATTGGGACCCACCCAGAAGCAAGTATTATTGAAGCTGAAATTTATGATTGGCAGTATCCATTAAAAAATGGAAAGAGACTGTGAATTTGTGCTTTTGTCCAAGACAATTTTTCAACATCTTGTTAAGTCGGAGGTGAATGTGCCATTTGATTCAGAAGTTTCACTACTAAGTAGCCTACAGAAACTCTTGTATGTGAACAAAAGCAGAAGAACATTTAAACTAGAGTTCCTTGGCATAGCAAGGAAATTCTTTGTCAGTGGAAACTGTTTATATATTGAAGGTATAGTACAGTGGAATAGTTAATACAAATCCTGCTATCAACATAGATGAATTTCACAAATCAATGAAGAGAAAAAGAGAAGATAGAAAAAGCAGGCTATGGAAGACTTCCTACTGTGTGAACCGATTTACGTTTATTTTGGAAACATGGAGAGTCTATGATGTGTGAAGTTTAGGAGTGCAGATGATCTGGAACCAAAATGAACAGAAATAAGCGTGGAATTAGTAATAGTGATTATGCTATTAGAAGGTGAGAAGAATGTGATTGGCTATCTGCTGCTGAAGCTTCTGAAGTTTTGGTAGTGTGGTGTTTCCTGACATGGGAAGTGGATATGTGGCTAATTATATTTTACATACATTTTTATGTGTCTTAAATATTTATATACTTTTTAATATTTTGTTTTTCATTTTATTAGTTCATGTTTCCAGTATACGATCATTACATTTATTTTGGGAAGTTGTTATACGCCCTTGGCATAACCCGCATTCTTTTCTTTTCATGACCTCCATCTCTTGGTCCCCTTCCCTTTTGCAAAAGATTTATCTCCCTCTTTTCTATTATCTTTTATGTTGCTCTATAATTTATTCATATTTTGAGGTTCTCAGGTAAGGGAAATCATGCAATATTGAAGCTTGGGTTTCTGATTTCTTTCCTTTCACATCATGTAGTCTCAAGGTATGTCCTTTGTCCTCCACATGACTTAAGTTTATCCTTCTTTATGGCACAGTAGTATTCTATTATGTATAAACACTACCTTTTCTTTACCTGTTCATCTTCCAATATACATAGGGTGGGCAGATAATGGGAAGATGACAAGTGTCTGTTCTTGGTCCTGAGAGAGAAAATAAAAGTGATGACTGGGGAATCCCCTGCCATATGCATGATCAGCCCTTTGGTGTTTGGTCTCTGCTGACTAGTTGTGGAATCCCCAGTATTTTGGAAATATTTAGGACGCTAAGAAAGTTTTCCAGTGGATAGGGCCTTTTCTCACTTCCTTTAAAGTACTTCCTGGTGTCTCTATCATTACAATGCACTTATGGTTTATTTGGAAGATACAGTCATGCTTTATGTCTCTGTCAGCTGAGGAGTCAAGTCTTAACCTTCTTGTGTGAGGAAGTGGTAGAAGTCAGTGTGGTACAGTGAGCAGACCATAGATTTCGAAGCCAGATCATCGTACAGCCTGATTTTGGTTTCTTGTGCTACAAGTTGTAATGACTTTGGCAAGAGTTAAGTTACTCACCTTTACTGATTTGTTATAAAAACCAAATGCGACGTGCTCCACAATGTATCTGCCTCACAGAAGGTCAGTAGTGTCCTATATTTCCCTTTCTATAATTTCTATACCCACTTAATGTTATCTGTAATCATAAAACTGAGAGATTGTATTTCAAAACCAGGTTGAGAGACATAGGTTGAAATCAAACCAAGTATTGGCAGGATATTTGTGTTTTACTGGCTAAACCTTAACAGAGTGCACTGGAAAAGCCAATCAAGCCAATTAGGGCTCAAGACTCTTTGGCTCGTGAATGACCTATTACTTGTGAAGTCGTAAGACTTTTCCTTCATGTGGAATTGCACAGTCGAGTGCTCTTCATTCATACTGGGACAAAACCAGTGAGTGCCTTGGAGTTTGTCCCTCTTATTTGCAAATTAGTACTTATGTGAAGATGTTCTTGGAATAGAAAGCTGAGAGCATTTAAACGCACCAGTTTACAGTTACGTGGTCTTGAGAGACCATTGCTGAGCCTATCACCGCTGCTCTTCTGGCCTGTGTCCACACCGTCAGGGCAGCGGGATCCCTGGTTCTGCGCCACAAAGACCCATTCTGACAAACTTCTTCTCCTGTCTTCTTAATCCTAACGCAGAGCCTAGGGAGACTTGTTTGTCTTGCGGTCTATCAGGCTGCAACGCTCTTAGGAACATAGGAAAGACAATTTAGGAATGTAGACTTTCCTTCCCACAATGAGCCTCCTCAGCTTCTGCCTCAGTTTGGTTCCTGCTCTGCGCCCTTCACTGCTGCCGTTTCGCTTTCGTCCCCCTTATTAAAGTGATTTTAATTAGTTTCCTCTTAATGGCCACACTAGATAAGTAGTTTAATAGAACATAAAGAAGGGTAGGCTCTTTCTTTCCTGCCAAATCTGAATGGCAATGAGTTGAATTAATTGCCTTTTTACATTTGCATTGAATCTAACACAACAGAATGGTTGCTTCACCAATGTATTCAGCAAGCTGAGACAGGGCCAGGAACAGACTAGGGTACTGTGAAAAGACACCACTCAGAGACACAGTCCCATTAATTTGATTTTCTTTCCAAAAATTCTAGAAGGCCAGTCTAATTTTATTTGGCTAACAGAAAAAAGTTACGTTAACGTCTTTTAGCATACTTTTTTTTTTTTCCATTTCTCTATCCTCTAGTTAGAATCTTTTTTTTTTTTTTTTTTTTTTTTTGAGACAGGGTCTCGCTTTGTAGTTCAGGCTAGCTCTGAGCTCACCATGTAGCCCAGGCAAGCCTCGAACTCAGCAATCCTCCTGCCTCTGCCTCCCGAGTGCTGAGATTACAGGCGTGAGCCACCATGCCTGGCTAGAGTATCATTTTGATCTAAGTGTTTTGTTCTTCCTTATTATTTTTTATATGCTATTTGATTAACTATGTGTCCATTATGGTAAAAATACCAGAGAAGGAAACTAGTCATCATATGAAATGAAAGAAAAGGGGAAAGAAGTAATGACAGGTGGGTCACTTAGTCATGACTTAAAGATTCACATAGTTATAGCAAAAAGCAATTGTTTCTACATGAGTGCATTTTAAAAAATGGAGATAACTGTATTAAACACATTAGAGGAAATACTTTTAAATGTATCTTAATAAATTTTTTTTTTGCATAGTACACTTCAAAGATAATCTGAAGGAATGTGAATGTAGATTTCTTTTTTTTAATTAAATTCTTTATTGGTACAATTTATATACATCTCACAATCACACATAACATTGGGGAATTTGTACCAATATAGGACAGAGTCAGTTCTCATTTTTACCCGTATCTCCACCCACCCACACCTCCCCACCCCCTATACACATGCTCTTTTATTTTCTTCCAGAATCGTATTTATTCCTTCCCCTCATTACATCCCCACACCAGATTTCCTTTGGAAACTTCCCATTCTACAAAGACTGCCTTTTCAGATGTTTTGTAGAGAAGAGGTGCTTGAGTCCGAGGCCCGTGTACTAAGTAAGCTGCTTAAGGTTGTGGAACTCAGGTTTATTTTTGAAAGCTCTTCTCTTTTTCCTTAGATTTTCACGTGTGTGTCTGACTTTATGCTTGGTGCCCAGCTTTAACTACCTTCCTGATATTAACACATATTTCACAACCTGCAGAGATTAAAATGAGACACGGAATGTGTCTGGGAAATGTGCCTGGTACATGGAAAGGACTCAATAAATATTAATTGCTGAGAAAGTTGTATATAATTAGGTCTAGAGTAAAAGTTAAAAGCTTGATTTTAAGAGGTCTTGTATGGGTGAAATAAGTGTTTTATTCATGGTTTTCTTGGGTGTATTTGTTTTGCTTTTTATTGCTTGCTTTTTAAAGTTATTAGTCAGGTTAAGGATAGGGGAAAAATTTCCATAGGAAATCATGATAACATTTTTAAAGTAGGTGCTTATAAATTTAGCAAACCTCTGTGTTAGTCCTAGATTTATCCTCTGCCTTTGCAAAACTTACTGTCCTTGTGACTCACCATTAAAGAAGTGCATAGTTCAGACTGAGCAGACTTGTGATAAATTAGATGCTGAATGCAGTTCAAGGAAAAAGGACAAATTCCTTGCCTTAATGGGAGACTTAGAGTTGACAGTCTGTAATTAGATTTTTGGAATTTTTTTTGTTTTAGATTTTTAAAAACTGTAATTCCACTGAATCAGTTGTGGGGTAGAAGATAATTATATCACAGAAAATGAGAATAAGCAACGTATCTAACCATAAGTTATGAAAAAGTAAGGGATGGTTAATATGGATATATGAACTATTGCACAGGCATTAAAATCAGTATTAAACTAGTATCTAATAAATGCAAAATGCCTATGCAGAAATAAAATGTAAGAACATAGGATAAATATGGATTTAAATATCAGTTTAGTAAAATAAAATGTATAAAAATGAAATAAAACAGTGCTTAGCAATATTACTGGGAATTTTAATACTTTTGCTATACTTATTTGCATTTCCCTAATTTTCTAGGATGAGTATTATATATATATGGTGTCTAATACATATACACCCTACCTCTCTATATCTAATATTTAATAGATATATCTAATACGTGCGTATATATATGTATATTCCTGAAGGCTACCTTAAAGAAAAAGGCAGCTATCATCCACAAACCACTATTCCCACTATGAACACACATGTAGTATAATTCTTCTTCTCAGTGCTTTGCATATATTAGCACTCAGTCTTCCCCAAAAACATACTGGACACATCCTTACCTGCAAAGCTCCGATGACTCTTCACTGCATTTGGGGACTGAGTTGCCAGTGAGCAGCTTGGGAGAGGAGCCATTTCTCCCTGTGGGACAAAGGGTAGGTTTGCTTTTAGAATGCTAGAAATCAGCATCCTCCCCTGGGCCGGTCCTCCCCCTGCAGTGCAGCGTGCTGTGGGCAGGCATCTCTCTCGGCAAGCCAGCAGCTTGGTTCTCTTGGTTTGTGATACCCTGAGATTGTGTAGCAGTCCTGAAGGTTTGTTTTAAACATCTGTATCATCTATTCAAATGGTCTTTCTTTGTGAAGACTTTTATTTTAACTTTTAATGAACAACATGTAAGATACAAGTCTGTCTCCTTAACCATTTCTAAGTGTACACCTCAGTAGTGTTATCTTCATATTTCTGTGAAAATTTTCACCTTGTAAAACCAACCAGTTAAACAAAACCTTATTTCCTTCTCCCCACTCCATGGCAACCACCATTCTATATTTTTTCCCTATGGATTTTATTACTTTAC
>PVIC010014027.1:6193-37265 GCA_004025085.1 Thryonomys swinderianus
GGATATCTTTCCACTTTCTGGTTTCCTTTTCTATCTCAGTTTTCAGAGTCCTATAGTTTTCAGAGTAGAGGTCTTTCACTTCCTTTGTTAGGTTGATTCCTAGATATTTCATTTTTCTGGGTGCTACTGTGAAAGGGATTGACTCCCAAATTTCTCTTTCAGTGAGTCTGTTGTTTGTGTAGACAAAGGCTGTTGATTTTTGAGCATTGACCCTGTATCCAGCAACACTACCAAATTTGGTAATTAAGTCTAGTAGACTTTTGGTTGAGTTTTTAGGATCCTCTAGATAGAGTATCATATCATCAGCAAATAAGGACAGTTTAACTTCTTCCTTTCCTATGTTTATTCCTTTTATATCTTTGTCCTGCCTGATTGCTATGGCCAATGTTTCCAGTACTATATTGAACAAGAGTGATGACAATGGGCATCCTTGTCTCATTCCTGACCTTAGTGTAAAAGGTTTCAGTTTTTGCCCATTGAGTATGATGCTGGCTGTTGGTTTCTCATAAATAGCTTGTATTAAATTGAGATAAAAGCCATGGATTCCAATTCTCTGTAGGGTTTTGATCATAAATGGGTGTTGCATTTTGTCAAATGCTTTTTCTGCATCTATTGAGATAATCATATGGTTTTTGTCCTTGAGTCTGTTAATATAGTGTATTACATTAATTGATTTACATATGTTGAACCAGCCTTGCATCCCTGGGATAAATCCGACTTGATCAGGGTGTATGATTTTCTTGATAACTCTCTGTTTGCAAGTATCTTATTGAGGATTTTTGCGTCAATGTTCATTAGAGAGATTGGCCTATAGTTTTCTTTTTTGGTGGGATCTTTCCCTGCCTTTGGAATCAAGGTGATGGTTGCTTCAAGGAATGATGTGGGGAGTACTGCTTCCCTTTCAATTTCATTAAAGAGATTGAGAAGTACTGGTATTAACTCTTCTTTAAAAGTTTTGTAGAATTCAGCAGTGAAGCCATCAGGACCAGGGCTTTTCTTTGTTGGTAGGTTTTTTATTACATTTTCAATTTCCCAGATTGATATCGGGTTGTTTAACATTTTTATAGCCTCTTCATTCAGCTTTGGAAGTTCATATGAGTCTAGGAATCTATCCATTTCTTCTAGATTTTCCATCTTCTTGGAGTATAGATTTTCAAAATATGTGTTTATGATCCTTTGGCCTTCTTCTGGGTCTGTGCTGATTTCCCCATTTTCATTCCTTATAGCATTGATTTGAGCCTTTTCCTTCCTTTGTTTCATAAGGTTGGCTAAGGGTCTGTCGATCTTATTTATCCTTTCAAAGAACCAACTGTTTGATTCATTGATTCTTTGTATTGTTCTCTTTGTCTCCACTGCATTAATTTCTGCTCTGATCCTTATAATTTCCTCTCTTGTATGTGCTTTGGGTTTGTTTTGCTCCTCTTTTTCTAGTTGTCTGAGGTTCATCATTAGATTGTTTATTTCAGTTTGCTCTATTTTCGGAGTGTAGGCATTCACTGCTATGAATTTCCCTCGCAGAACTGCTTTCATTGTGTCCCATAAATTCCTGTATGTTGTTCTGGGGTTGTTGTTTAGTTGTAGAAACTGTTTAATTTCTTCTTTAATTTCTTTTGTGGCCCATTGGTTGGTTAACAGAGTGTTGTTCAATTTCCATGTGTTTGTGAGGATCTTGTAATTTCTTCTGCTGTTCAGCTCTAGTTTCAAGGCACTATGGTCTGATAGTATGCAGGGCATAACTTTGATTCCTTTGCATCTACTTAAGCTTGTTCTATGGACTAGAATGTGATCTATTTTGGAGAATGATCCATGAGCAGCTAAGAAGAAGGTATATTCTCGCTTTGAAGGGTGAAAAATTCTGTAGGCATCTAATAAGTCTATTTCCTCCAGTTTGATTTAGCTCAAGTATTTCCTTATTGATTCTTTGTCCGGTTGATCTGTCAATTTGTGACAATGGAGTATTAAAATCCCCTACTACTATTGTATTCATGGATAACTGGCTTTTCATGTCCAGTAATGTTTGTTTTATATAGTTGGGTGCGTTAGAGTTTGGTGCATAAATCTTTATGATTGTTATTTCTTTCTCTTGGATAGTTCCCTGTACGAGGATATAGTGACCTTCTTTATCTCTTTTAATCAGTTTGGGTTTGAAATCTATTTTATCTGCAAACAAGATAGCCACTCCTGCTTTTTTGCACTTTCCTGTGGCATGGAGGATTGTTTTCCAACATTTTATTTTCAGTCTATGGGTTTCCTTCTGAATTAGGTGTGTTTCCTGTATGCAGCAGATTGTAGGATCTTGCTTCTTGATCCAATCTGCTAGTCTGTGTCTTTAACTGGCCCACTGAGGCCATTGACATTAATGGTTATGACTGATATGGACATATTCAGAGCTGAAATAGGGTTAGCAGATTTAGGAAGATCACCTATACCCTAGAACCTCATATATGCCAGCAGGTACTACAGGATAAAAGGGCATATGTACAACAGTACCAACTGTATGCTGTAATACCATTGGAGGCTTTGCACAGCTTCTTATAGTAGTACAGAAGAAGAAATAGGGCAGCCTAAGAATCTTTTACTTCTGGGTATTTGCTTCTGACAGGAAGATAGGAGAGGGTGTGGGGACAAGAGGTGAATAGAGGGATCTAGGAGTAGATGGCAAAATAGAAGCTAGATTCCCCCCCCCCTTTTTTTTTTATCTTGCCTGGTCTCTCAGTGCAGCTCCAGGAGCACGCCTCCTGTGGAGGGATGCAGGAGATGCAGAGATCCAGCTCCTCTAGGGCCTGGGTCCTCACAACACAGCTCCGGGGTGGGGTTGGGGCTGGGTGTAGGCTCTCAACCCTCCGTGGTGCGGCTGGTGCCCAGGGTCCGTACCTGACTCCTCACTGCACAGCTCAGGGATACAGTGGGCCGGTGGGCGGCCTTCAGTCCGCCAGAAATGGACGGCGGCCCGCAGCCAGGTCTGCGCCGCTCCCTTCAGTCTGCCCGCTTTCTTTCTTTCTTTCTTTCTTTCTTTCTTTCTTTCTTTCTTTCTTTCTTTCTTTCTTTCTTTCTTTCTTTCTTTCTTTCTTTCTTTCTTTCTTTCTTTCTCTCTCTCTCTCTCTCTCTCTCTCTCTCTCTCTCTCTCTCTCTCTCTCTCTTTCTTTCTTTCTTTCTTTCTTTCTTTCTTTCTTTCTTTCTTTCTTTCTTTCTTTCTTTCCTTCTTTCTTTCTCTTTCCTTTCTCTCCCTCTCCCTCTCCCTCTCCCTCTATTTTTTTTCTTTTCTTTCATTGCTTGGAGACAGGGACTCGCTTGCATTTCAGGCTGTCCTTGAGACAAGCCTCAACCAGAGCAATCCTCCTGCCTCTGCCTCTGCCTGCTGATTGCTGGAAACAGGGTGAGCACCCACATGCGGGATTGGGTTATGGGGTACTGTTTGCGGGTGGGCAATCACCACGTGATGAGTCACTACACCCAGTATTACTCTTTGTGGTTAGCAGGAATCAAACCAGGGACCTTGCATTTGATAGGGTCGCTCTTGAACTTTGCATTTGGGAGGAACTAGTCATTTAAATTCCTCGCCTCAGCTCCCATTGTCTAAATACAAAAGGTCCTCTGAATTCTTGGGTTCCTTGGCTTCTGGGCTCATGGGCTACTGGGCTCCAAGGCTGCCTGGCTCCGGGGCTACTGGCCTTCTGGGCTCCTAGGCCAATGAGCCCCGGGTTTCCTGGGAAAGTTTCTCCTGGAATTAGGGGGTTCCTAGTCTCTTGACATCCTGGGCTCACAGTTCCTAGTCTCTCAGGATGCAGGTCTCATGGGCACATTGTCTCCTGAGCTCCTTGACTCCTGGGTCTTGGACACCTGCCTTCCTAGCTCCGTGATTCCTGGGCTATTTACTAGGTTAGCACCTGGTCTTCCTGGCCGTGGGCACCTGGGAACATTGGCTTCTTTAATACCTGGGCTTGCTGGCTCCTGGACTCCTGGGCTCCTGGGTTCCTGAGCACAAAGTCTACCTGGATCCTGGGTTCCTGGGCTTCTGTGCTTGTGAGCTTTGTGTCTCTTAGACTCCTGGGCTCTAGAGCTCTTGGGCTCTTGGTCTCTAGGGCTCCTGGCTTCTCACTGGCTGATCCTGTGGGTTGTCTGCTGTCTGGGAAACTTGGTCTTGTGGCTCTAGTCAATGAGTGTGACAGGAGCTCTGGAACCCAGGAGTGTCAGAGCCCAGGGGTACATGGTCCTCAGAGCAATGATTCCAATGTACTCTGCACCAGGGTATGCAGGAGACCAGAAGGATAAGAGCCCAGGAGACTAGGAGCTCAGGAGCACAGGAGGCCAGGAGCTCAGGAGCCCAGGAACCAGGAAGCCAGGTAATAAAGGAGCCAATGTGCCCAGGTACACATGGCCAAGAAGACCAGGTGCCCAGAAGCCATAGAGACCAGGAAACATGGATTCTGGAACCCAGGAGTCCTAGACCCAGGAACACAGGAGACAAGGTGTCCATGAGAGCTCTAGACAGCAGCCCAGGAGCCCACAAACCCAGAAGGCCAAGAGACCAGAGACCCAGGAATTCCAGGAGGTAGGTGCCCAGGGACCCGGGGGCCCAGGCCATGGGCACCTGGGAACATTGACTGCTTTAATACCTGTGCTTGCTGGCTCCTGGACTCCTGGGCTCCTGGGTTCCTGGGCACAAATTCTACCTGGCTCACAATCACACTCAACATTGGGGAATTTAATTCTCATTTTTACCCATATCTTTACCCACCTATAACTCCCCACCCCCATATACATGTTATTTCTTTTTATTTACATGTTATTTCTTATTAGTGAAATAAATAGATCAGAAACTTTTTAATGAGTTCCCATTTCTTGACTCCTTCTGCTAGTTCTCATGCTATAAAGGTTTTGTTCATAAAGTCTTTCAATAAGCCAATGTCTCCAACAGTTCTACCTACGCTGTTTTGGAGATTTAGTGTTTCTGTTTTAGTGTTTAGGTCTCTAATCCACTTTGATTTTAATTTATTACACAGTGAAAGAGATAGATCTATCTCTAGCTTTAGCTTTTGGCAGGTTAAAGCCCAATTTTTCCAGCACCATTTGTTAAACAGGCTGTCTTTCCTGCATTGAGGATGTTTGGCTCCTTTGTCAAAGATAAGGTGGCCTGTGCTCGATTCAGCAGCACATATACTAAAAGATAAGGTGGCTTAGTGTATCGGAGTTGTTTCTGGATCTTCTAATCTATTTCACTGGTCCTTGGGTCTGTTACTTTGCCAGTACCATGCAGTTTTTTTTATCACAATGGCTGTGTGGTATGGTTTCAAATTTAGGATTGTGATACCCCTGCCATGTCCTTTTCACTTAGAATTGCTTTTGCTACTCTAGGTCTTTTGTGGTTCCAGATGAATGTTTGGATTATTTTCTCTAAGATCTGTGAAATATACTGTTGGGATTTCAATTAGCATTGCATTGAATCTATATAATATTTGTTGGATTAGAGTCATTTTGAGAATACTGGTTCTTCCTACCCATGAAGAAAAGATGTCTTTCCATTTTCTGATATCCTCTTCAATCTCCTTTTTAAGAGTGTTGTAGTTTTCAGAGTAGAGGTCTTTCATCTCTTTTGTTAAATTGATTCCTAGACATTTCATTTTTGGGGATGCTATTGTGAAAGGGCTGGATTCCCCAATTTCTTTCTCAGTGAGTCTATTGTCTGTGTATAGAAAGGCTAGTAATTTTTGAGCATTGATCTTGTATCCAGCTACACTACTAAATTTGGCAATTAAGTCTAGTAGTCTTTTGGTTGAGTTTTTAGGATCTTCTATATAGAGTATCATGACAGATAATGACAGATTAACTTCTGTCAAATAATGACAGATTAACTTCTTCCTTTCCTATTCTCATTCCTTTTATTTCTTTCTCTGTCTAATTGCTGTGGCTGAGGTTTTCAGCACTATATCAAACAGGAGTGGTGGTAGTGGACATCCTTGTCTTGTTCCTGATCTTAGTGTGAAAAGTTTCAGTTTTTGACCATTCCCAATTATGCTGGATATTGATTTCTCATAAATAGCTTTTCTGAGTTTGAGATAAAGTCCATCTATTCTGATTTTCTGTAGGGTTTTGATCATGAACAGGTGTTGGATTTTGCCAATCACCTTTTTTGCATCTTTTGAGATGATCATACGGTTTTTGTCCTTGAGTCTGTTTATGTAGTGTATTACATTTATTGATTTACATATGTTGAACCATCCTTGCATCCTGGGATGAATCCAACTTGGTGAGGGTGTGTGTTCTTCTTGATGATTTTCTGTATTCTGTTTGCCAGTATCTTATTGAGGATCTTGCATCAATGTTTATTAGGGAGACTGTCCTGTAGTTTTCTTTTTTGGTTGGATCTTTCTCTGCTTTTGGGATAAAAGTAATAGTTGCTTCCAGGAATGAATTTGGGAGTACTGCTTCCCTTTTAATTTCTTTAAAGAGTTTGAGAAGTAGTGCCATTAACTCTTTTTAAAAGTTTTGTAGGGGCCAGAGATTTAGCCCAGTGGTTCTGGCACCTGCATAGCAAGTGCAAGGTCCCTGGTTCAATCGCCGGTAACCACATACAATACTGGGTGGGGTGGCTCACACCCACTGGCAATTAGTACCACATACCACAAATGCAGGGCTTGGTGGCTCAAGCCTGTAATCCAAGCACTCCAGAGGCAGAAGCAGGAGGATCGCTGAGTTTGAGGCTTGCCTGGGCTACATAGTGAGATCAGGGCCAGCCTGAACTACAAAGTGAGACCCTGTCTCAAAAAAAAAGTGATATAAGTTTTTTAGAATTCAGCAGAAAAGCCATCAGTACCAGGGATTTTCTTTGTTGATAGGTTTTTTATTACATCTATAATTTCACAGATTGATATTAGGATGTTTAACATATTTATATCTTCATTCAACTTTGGAAGTTTATATGGGTCTAAGAATCTATTTCTTCTACATTTTCTATCTCATTGGAATACAAATTTTCAAAGTGGATGTTTATTATCTTTTCAACTTTTACTGGATCTGTGGTGATTTCCCCCTTTTCATTCCTTTCAGCATGGATTTGATCCTTTTTCTTCTTTTGTTTGATTAACAAAAGCTAACCCTTAGGTTAGCTAAGGGCCTGTAAATTTTGTTTATCCTTCTGAAGAACCAACTCTTCAATTCATTGATTTTTTATCATTCTCTTAGTCTCAATTACATTAATTTCTGCTCTGATCCTTAAAATTTCCTCCCTAGGTTGAGCTTTGGGTTTGTCTTGCTCCTTTTTTTCTAGTAGCTAGAAGTTCAACATTAGATTGTTTATTTGAGCTTGCTGTTTTCCTGGTATACCACTCACTGCTATAAATCTCCCTCATAGGATTGCTTTTATTGTGTCCCATAAATTTCTTTACGTTGTACTGGGGTTATCAGTTAATTTTAGAAACTGTTTAATTTCTTCTGTGCCTCATTAGTTGTTCAGCAGAGTGTTGTTCAATTTCCATTGTTTGTGACTATTTTGGAATTTCTTTTACCATTCAGCTCCAATTACTATTTTTTTAATTTTATTTTTGAGACAGGATCTTGCTTTGTAGTTCAGGCTGGCCCTGAGCTCACTATGTAGCCCAGGCAATCCTTAAACTCACAGCAATCCTCCTGCCTCTGCCTTCCGAGTGCTGGGATTACAGGCATGAGCTCCACGCCATCACTATGGTATGTGGTACTGATTGCTGTTTGGTGTGAGTCACCATGCCCAGTATTGTTGTATGTGGTTACCAGGGATTGAACCAGGGACCTTGAGCTTGCTAGGCAGGTGCTGGAACCACTGAACTAAATCTCTGGCCCATATTCAGCTCCAATTTCAAGGCACTATGTCTGACAGCATACAAGGGATAACTTCAATTCCTTTACATTTACTTAAACCTGTTCTATGAATTAACATGTGGTCTATTTTGGAGAATGATCCATGAGCAGCTGAGAAGAATATATATTCTGACTTTGTGGGGTAAAATATTCTGTAGCCATCTATTAAGTCCATTTGTTCAAAAGTTTGGTTTAGCTCAAGTATTTCCTTATTGATTTTTTTTGTCCAGTTGATCTGTTTACTTGTGACAGGAAGGTATTGAATTCCCCTACTACTATTGTATTAGTGGTTATCTGGATTTTCATATCCATTAATATTAGTTTTATATATTTGGGTGCCCTGAAATTTGGTGCATATTTATGATTCTGCATATATATTTACGTTATTTCTTTCTCTTGAATTGTTCCCTGTACAAGAATATAGTGACCTTCTTTGTCTCTCTTAATCAGTTTTGGCTTGAAATCTATTTTTTTCTGCAAATAGTATAGCCACTCTTGCTTTTTTGCAGTTTCCTGTCACATGGAGAGTTATTTTCCATCCCTTTATTTTCAGTCTATGGCTTTCTTTCTGAATTAGGTGTTTCGTGTATGCAGCAAATTGTAGGATCTTGCTTTTTCATCCATTCTGCCAGTCTGTGTTCTTTAATTGGTGCATTGAGTCCATTGACATTAACAGTTATGACTGTTATGGAAAGACTTAGAACTGTCATGTTTTCCTGTTCTTGGTTCTTTTATTCTTTTCTTTTGCCCTTCTTTCTGTTTTCTGACCCAAAGTGTTCATTGTGTTGGATCTCATGGGTTTGTAACTTTCATTGGTTTTTTTTTTTCAAGATATTCTTTAGAAATTTTTTGGAGTGCAGGTTTCATATTTGTGAAGTTTTTCAGGTGTTCTTTTCATGGAAGTATCTTATTTCTTTGTCAATTTTGAAAGATATTTTTGCAGGATACATCAATCTAAATTGGAGGTTGTTTTCCTCCAAGGCTTGAAACACTTCACTTCAGGCAATGAGTGTTTGGGTTGAGAAGTCTGCTGGGATCCTGATAGGCTTCCCTTTGTATGTGGCTTTTTTCTTTTCTTTAACTGCTTTCAGTATATCCTTCTTTTGTTGGATATCTGGAACCTTGATATTTATATGCCTAGGCATAGATTTTTAAATATCCCAGCCATTTGGAGTCCTGTATACCTTATTTATCTGTATGTCCAATTCTTTTATTTTTCCTGTGAAGTTTTCTGCCATTATATATGTCAACAGTTTTTTATGTCTGTTGCACTGTCTTCTGCTTCCTCAGTGACTCCAGTCTTACATTATTCTTTCTGAATCATCTAGGAGCTGGTGGATTGATTTATCATGTCCCCTTGCCATTTTTCATAAATCATTCCTTTCCTGTTCATTGGCTGTAATCCTGTCCTCCAGGTCTGAAATTCAGTCCTCATCATTCCTACTTTGCAAACTTTCATTCTCATTTCTAATTACTTGGAGCTCTGTTCTAGCCTGTTTGAAAGGCTGTTGCTTATGTTATCTCAGATTCTATCATAACCCTGAACTGTTCTTTAGCATTATTAATAATATCTTTCACTGTGGACAGTATCTGTTTTCATCTCAGAAATAATTTCTGATTTCCATTTTACTAGATCTTCTTTTGTTATGGTCTTAGAGTGTCCTGGTGATTGAGCTTCACTTTGCTCCATTTCCTTTTTCCCGAATTAACCTGTGATGATGATCTTTCTGAGTTTTTTTTTCTTATTTCTATTTCTTTGTCATTGTTGACATTACTAGTTTAATTCCTTGCCTTGTGTATGGGCAATGATTGTTGCAAATCTCCTTCTTCCTAATATTTGGATCCCATAGGAGATGGTTACTACCTGAGTTGTCCTCCTCAGACCTGTAATGGCCTCTAAGTATTCTCAGTTGATTAGAAGTGGATCCAGTCAGTCCATAGTCAGCTGGTTCCAAGGCAGGTTAGCAAGGAAGACCAGGAGGGCAGAAGCAAATATAGTCCATGACCAGCTTAGAAGGCATGGAAATGAAGCTCCCATCAAATATATTTTCCTGAAGGTTCCTGGAGACCTTTATAGGACCCCTTCTTATGCACTCCTTACCACTAATCATGACCCTCCTCCAAGCAGGGTGATACTTTTCTATTTTTGAACCTTACTTGACTTTGGGATGTCATAGAAACTCATTTTCAGTAAGCATTCTTTCAGATCAGTTTCTAGAACCGGTACTTCTACCAGCTATCTGTCCCATGCTGCAGGGCTTGGGTTCCTACATCTGCCATATTCCAACGCTATAGTCTGGATCTGAAACCTGAAAGCCCATTTATTAAACACTTGGTTACTCAGCTTGGTGCTTTTAGATGGTGATGGAAATGTTAAGAGGTAGCATGCACTGGAAGGTCTTCAGGTCATTGGAGCATGGCCCTTGAAGGAGCCTGTGAGACTATAGTCTCTTCCTCTTGTTCTTTCTGACTCTAGCAATGAGACTAGTGGCTTTGCTCCTCTATGTACCCCTGCCATGTTGTCTCATCTCACTATAAGCCCAAAGTGGTGTGCTTAACTACCATGGGCTAAAACTGAGAAAAATACAATGCAGTCTTAAGAAATCAATTCATTCTTGAGGGCTGGTTGTAACTCAGTTTGGTTGGTTGAAGACTCAGGTTCCTCTACCCAGCCTTTGAAATCTCTCTCCTATATACAGACAGATCTGTGTCCTTAGACATTGGCCCAGGATTTCTCAATGAACCCCATACAAGAAAGGATGTTGCAATGTTCCTCATAGAACTCTGGGTTAAATCTGTATCTGAGACCATTTAGAAACACAAGCAATTAGCATTCAGGTTGTAACTCAAGACTTTGGTCATAAGTTTAAACTAAAATTGCAGTTGTAATTCAGGTTGTTCTTATGCAGGGTCAGTCAATAACTTGAGTCTACTGTAAACTTTCTGATTATAACCTGGTTACAGCAAGCATGTTTTACAGCAGCAGAAAGCTAGCACATCTCATTTCAGGGTTCTCTAGCATTGGCATCCCTTTGAAGAGCTGATTCATGTTCATTTGTGTGGTGAGCACTTAATTTTCTTAAAGTTTAGATAGTGCTTATTTGCCAGTAGAGACATTGTTCCTTCAAGACCATTTTAAAGTCTTAGGGTCAAACCCTACTCAATCTCTTTTACCTTGAGATATAAGGTAAGAGAGACAGGGATTTAGCTCAGTAGTTCTGGCATCTGCCTGGCAAGGGCAAGGTCTTGAGTTTGATGCCTGGTAAGCACATATCAAAATGTCCGGTGTAGTTACTCATGCCCACCAGCAATTAGTGCCACACACCACAATGCTCGGCATGGTAGCTCACACTTGTAATCCCAGCACTTAGGAGACAGAGGCAGGAGGATTGCTGTGAGTTTGAGGTTTGCCTGGGCTACATAGTGAACTCAGGGCTAGCCCGAACTACAAAAAAAAAAAAAAAAAATTATATATATATATATATATATATATATATATATATATATATATATGGCAAGAATAGTTGACATACTTCATGTTAATCAGTCTTTCAAAGTTTTGACCTTACAAATGGCCAGTAGGTGAAGTTAAAACTTCAACATACAAGGACTTCTCTGCTACATGCCATACTGAGATATTAAAGATGGCCTTTCCTGTTTTTAGCAATTGCTCTAACAATATCCTACATTTTATAAAATGATGTGCAGACTACCAGAATTTAAAATGAAACAAAGAGAAAACCATTGAATTTTACTGTGTCTGTTACTATACTCAAAAGTCCATTATAATTCTGATTTGCTTCAATCTCATCTTGCTGACAATGGCAGAATGTTTTAGAGAGATACTCAGTTTTTATATTATTTTATTTTCAGTACCAGGGATCAAATTCAGGACCTTGTGCTTACCAGGCAGGTGCAGCACCACTGAGCCAAATCCCTAGTCCTCCTCAATGTATTTTAAACAAAGCAGCAAATTAACTTCAGCACACTCACAACAGTTAACAGCCAAGTTTATCAATAGTCCCATTTATTTTCTACATTATTAAACAACATCAGATATTATCCAGTCATAGATTCTGTCACATTTTAACTTGCTTCAAGAACCTACACATCAGAAGTCTTCCCTGCTACTTACTTGCTCTAAGGTTGGCCAAATTAATAGGCATGTACATAAGTTAGGGAGGAATCTGCTTGGCAATATGGCCTCTTGAGTCTTTCATTTCTGGGGGAAATCTCTTCACTGGGATTTATATATGCTAATTCCACATAGCTTTTCAGACAACCATGCTCTTTACTGGGCTTCACCTTAAGCAAACAGAAAGGGAGTACAGACAACTAAAGTCAAGGTGCCTGACACTTAATAAAAGATATCAGGCCAGAGCCAAGAAATAGAAGTTTTAGCAATCAGGATGTGACATTTTTGGTAGTGGGAGTCACATTAAGACAGATCATAAGTATACAGTGAAATCTGCATTAAATGGGGGACTATTTTATGTCCTGAGTTCAAGGAAATAGACAAGAATAGGGTCATGTACAAAGACTGACCTAAGAGAAACATGCAAAATTTAATGGGTTACTCTTGATGTTAACCAAATATGGAGCTGGTTGTTTCTGTTCCTAATGTCCAGGAGCTGGATTTTGGCTTCTGAGATGTGTTCAAAAGAGATATAAGTTTAGCCCTTAAAGTATCCCATTCCTTTACGTTTCTCTTCGTTCTTCAAAGTGACTTTGGAAGTCAAACATTCTAAATGATGAGGACGGAATGAGACAGATTGACTCACATTAGACTGGGGCTTCCTTGTTATTGCATGACAGCTTAGCACAGCCCTCTTCTGCAATTAAGAAGGAACAACTAGAACTAGAAAGTGACTACAGCTGCCGTGGGTCTAGGATGATACAGCTTCAGGTAGGGCTGTGAAAATTCAGACAAAAGACATGAATCAAAGAGTTGCTGTGAATGGAGAGGACATGGTATTCATTCAGATAAATATTTATTGACCATTATTTGTAAGGCACTGTGTGAGACACAAAGTCCTATAAGTCACACTTCCACGTGCTTACAATCCAGTTGAAGAAACAGTACATGCACATAAGTTATAAAACAAAACTTACAGCATGATAGTAAAGAAAATAATAGACCTGGTTTTACCTTTGAGCAACTTAATCTGTAAACTTCAGTGTTTTCATCTGTAAAATGTAGACAGCAACAGAGCCTACTTCACAGAGCTAGGGAGAGGATCAATCTTGTCCTTGTATAACTCTTTGCTGAGTGTTTACCCCATAAGTACTCAGATAGTGCTACCTAGTAACTACTAGAAATATTAAGACATCTAAAAGCTGGGTGGGACACATAAGAACAAGTCAGTGCCCAGAGAAGCTCTGAGAGAGGGATTAGCAGCTATAAAAATAATTTAGTGTAAAAAACAGTCGCTCTGGTGTAACTGTGCTTTCCCCTGCCACTGTAGCCTGTTTAAAGTGCAATGATAGCCAAGGTTCTGAAAAGAAGTGTCTCTGAAGACCCCCTCCTAATATCTACACTATTTCTGATAACCTTGCCAAAAAAATTTTTTTTTGTAATGCTGGTGATTAAACCTAGGGCTTTGCACATGTTAGACAAGTGCTGAGATATATTCACAGCCCTTCTCCAAATATTTGACTCTATAGACAGTTCTACAACAGGTAAGAATGTTATTCAAACACTGTGCAGCAGAGGCAGACAGGACAGGGCTAGAATGGGTAGAATAAGAAAATGCTGAGCTTGGGGCAAGAGGGGAGAGTTGTCTTAAGTTTGTGCAGAGGTTCTCAGTCCGACTCAAGCTACCACCCAACTCAGTCTATCCCTTGTTTGGCATAACGTCGCTGATGTTGAATGACGGAGGATTTTGAGCTGAAGACTTTCCCACACACACTGCATTCAAAGGGCTTCTCCCCTGTGTGAACCCTCTGATGCCGTGTGAGTCGGCACCTCTGACTGAAAGCCTTGCCACACTCAGTACACTCATATGGCTTGTCGCCCGTGTGGATCTTCTGGTGCTGTGTGAGGGAAGAGCGGTCAAAGAAGGCTTTGCTGCACTCATTACACTGGTAGCGCGGCTCTCCATCATGAGCTTTCTGGTGTCTGTTGAGCGATGAAACTCCGTAGAAGGCCTTCCCACACTCACTGCATTCATATGGCTTCCTGCCCGTGTGGATGAGCTGGTGGCGTGTGAGAATACTTTTCTGGCTGAAGGCCTTCCCACACTGGTGGCACTCATAGGGACTCTCCCCAGTGTGGATCCTCTGGTGCCGAGTGAGAGAGGAGCGGTCGAAGAAGGCTTTCCCACACTCGCTGCACTTGAAGGGCTTCTCTCCTGTGTGGATGCGCTGGTGCACAGTCAGGGAGGATCGGTCAAAGAAGGTTTTACCACACACGCTGCACTTGTAGGGGCTCTCCCCAGTGTGCGCCATCAGGTGTCGGCTCAGGCTGTTCCTGTGGCTGAAGGCCTTCCCACACTCGGGACAGTCATAGGGCTTCTCCCCAGTGTGTGTCCTCTGATGGCGGACAAGTGAGGAATGGTCAAAAAAGGTCTTTCGGCATTTGCTACATTCCCGGTCTCTCACTTTAGGGAGGAGTTTCTGGGGTGGGGCCAACCTTTGCCGTAGACTTTTGCCCTGGGAAGGGGGCTTCTTGCAAGTCCCCACTATAAGACTTTCTTTCTCTATCCTCAAACATCCCTCAGGAGCTTGAACTTCAAGTTTGGGACAGAGAGGGCTATGCCTGCCAAGGCTCTGCCTCATTGTTTCTTCTGGGTTGTCTTCTTTGGAGCCATCTTGAGTCTCTAGCTTGGTCTCCCAGTCTGGAACAAACAGAAAAACATGCAGTCTGTTCTCTGGCTAGCAGATGTCACAGCAGCAAAAAGAGACACCATGACAAATCTGAGAGTAAAGTACAGTCATAGCACTGCTTACTCCTACCAACTCTAAGGAAGGCCTGAGTTGGGGTGAAGACATAGCAGAGATCTGACAGCAGACATCTCTGCCTACTGGAGAGTCAGGAGAGGAAGCTGAGTGGAAATGGCCGCAATCAGGCAGAACATCATCAAGTGAGCAAGGCAACATGACAGACAATGATGAATACATATGAATACTTCAAGGTATGCACAAAAAAGTGCAAGCTGATGGGTGATTTAAAACAAGCACTGGAACACAAAGTAGTGCCCCATGTTTCCCCCCTGCCCCCACACCCCAAGTCACACACAATAAAACTCTGTCCCGCCTTGTTCACACTCAGTTACCTAGAGAGACACTCTGTGGACATCCTCTCTCCTCAGATTCTTGAAGACCTTCTATCCATGGCTCATCCCCTCTTTTCAACCAAAAAATCACATCAAGTGGAGGGACCGGAAGTCCTGGTCATGGAGACAGAAACAAGCCAGGTGCCTGAGTGTGCTGAAAACATGTTAACTGTTCTGAAGTTGAATCCTAGTGTCTAGGTCTAACAGAAAGAATGCAGAGAAGGCATAAAGTGCAAGACAAGAAGGCAGGGCACAAAGCAGGGGACTAGTGACTGGAGATCAGAAATGAGGTTCTAGAAAGGAACTAGAGGGACTTGGCCAGAGTGCTGCAAAATAAATCTGCTAGAATTCACATGAAACGGATGGGAAACTTTCTGTCTGCGCACTATGAAAGAGGAGGAAGGTTCTTGGCTCAGGGGAGGGGTGAGAAAAAAGATCATTTTATGCAAAAAAAATCACAATAACATCCTCATGCTTGCTTCTTTGTTTACAGTCAGTAGTATGGTTTGTCTAAAACAAGTCAATAGTATTCAGTGCAGGAAAATTACAAACAGGTACAAATAAAAAGGAAAATCATCTTTTGTACGTTGTATTCACTTTCTTCTTTCATTCCATTTATTCTGATACTGAAATATGCCTATAGATACAATCTGATAAACTACATAATGAAATAACACTGCTTTTTAAACTGAATATTTTCATAGAAAATAAATGCAAATAATTTTAGATCAATCATGA
Source organism: Thryonomys swinderianus (assembly GCA_004025085.1). Classification (NCBI taxonomy): domain Eukaryota; kingdom Metazoa; phylum Chordata; class Mammalia; order Rodentia; family Thryonomyidae; genus Thryonomys; species Thryonomys swinderianus. Next base: position 22,039 of record PVIC010014027.1, read on the forward strand.
TTTTACTGGTTACAAAATACTACATTATATGGAATAATAGAATTAAACCCTGGCAGATATTTTAGGTGGCTTTTATGTTTTGCTGCTAACACTCAATGGTATAAAGAACATTTTTATGCCCAGTGGCCTGCTAATCCTGTTTTTATTAGGATTGGTTTCTGGAAGTAAACCTACCTATTTTTAGTTACAGACATAAAAAACGTATCTCTCCTAGAAATAGGCTACAGGTCTAAGCTTCCTTTTTGTGGAGGCCTGAGCTGGTCTTAAATAGCTATGTTCAAATCCACCTTTTACCACGGGCTTCCAAGAACCTGGGACTACAGATTTAGGCCACCATACTAGGCTTCAGTCCCTTATTCCTAAAGCTTCTGAGGGAGCCTTACTACCTACAGGGGCCAACTTAACTTCTCAGCACTACTTGATGTCAGCAACTGTTCTCAACTTTACCATTGTCACAAATGAATCTTTCTTACCAGTACTTCTATGGGATCTCTCTGGGCTGCCTTTAAATAGTCAAAATTAAACACATCTCTGGTGACCTTTGCTCACCCACACCCCTATGTTTATTCCCATTCACATCCCTCTTTTTAAGGAAGGATAATTCTTTTCCCTCATCTGGCTTCCAGGAGGTAAAACTTGTCCTCTCCAAGGTAGTCCCTTGTCTGCCACTTAGTTCTCCTAACAGAGAAGAGGACATCACCTGACGTGTCAGGAAACCCGACACATGTAACTCTTCTCCTTGCAGCCTGTACACATTGTGCTCAGCCCCCTCTCTGTGTGTGACCAGGTGCCGAAGGAGGAGACCAGTGGCAAACAGTACTGCTCAGGGCATTATGGTGGACTTTGCGGGGAGAGGTACCAGTGTTGGCCCCATAGCCCACACAATGCAGGACAGGTTCTGACTCCTACAGGACATCCCCTTACCCAGTGAGACAATGCTCTCATAGTTCTCCAGCATCACCGCCTTGTACAGTGCCCTCTGCATGGGGACCAGATGCCTCCACTCTTCATCTGTGAAGATCACAACCACGTCCTCAAATGTCACTGATTCCTGAAAACACAACCACACTTTCCCTTACTCCCAATATGTCTCTTTACTTGGATCAGCCTGAAATGACATAAAGATAGTAGTCCTGGAGAATGTGCAGAAGGAAGGAGGGGAATGGTCACTGATGAACTGGGGCTTTAAAACACCAGGGTAGCAGCCGGCCCTCCAAAGCATGGGTTCCTGGTCACAAATCGACTTCCTGAGTATAAAGTATGGCCACAGCCTGCAGCAGGGCATGTGGAGCTGGCACTTACAGGCTCTTTTCTCACTTACAGGAAATTTGCCAAAACAGAACTGGAAAAATTCCCAAACACCCTTTGCTTAGCTTCCCTAAATATTGACATTCTTCTCAAATACTTTATCTTTCTGTCTCTCCCTATATTATAGACTTCCCTATCTTTTCCTTGAACTTCCTGAGTAACTTGTTAACATCATACCCTTTTAATCCTAAATTTTGGGGGTTTTTTCCTTTTCTTTTTTTGAGACAGGGTCTTGCTCTGTAGTTTATGTTGGACTTGAACTCACTACATACCCCAGGCTGGCCTTGAACTCTCAACAATCTTCTTGCCTTTTATCCCTAAATTTTTGGTGTATATTTTATAGAAAAGAGGAATAGACTCTTGTATAATCAGAATTATAAAAACTAGGAAAAGAGCACAAATATTACACTATAATCTATGACTTCATCTTTTGGATAGTGTTGCTGATTAGACAATCTCTGGCTTTCCCCTCACTCCACCAGTCTCTGTGGTGATTCTGAATGCCTGCATCCTGACCCATGGAGTCCTGGGAAGCTCTGAGCTGGAGCAGGGAGCTGGAGGCTCTCTGCCCTGTAATGGAGCAAGCTGTGCACCTGTGGCCAGTAGGACTGTCTCCAGGACCTTTCCAGCCTCACTGGGGCACTCTGAGCACCTAACCCATTCCCCAGACTAACACACTGGCATCTACTCTGAGTCCCCTCACAGATGCACTAAGTCAGGACTAGAACCAGCCCACTGCTCCCCAAGCTTGTTGACAAGACCTATATGTTGACTGTTAGGCAAAAACACTCAAAGCAAAGGCCACAGGGGCTGCGAATGGTGAAAGACTAGTGGGCCATGCTCAAGGAAGATGACATGCCAGTCAAATGGGAAGTGCACCCACCCAGAGGAGCCTTTGACTGCCCAGGAGGATCTGATCATAAACTCCAGCATAGAGAAAGACAATGGGGATCTCCTGGAGATGAACAGAACATTTTAGAAATACCAAAGTCCCCCTCACCTGGCATGTGGCAGGTAGAGATGCAACAGCCATTCCTCCTCGGTGCTCACTGGGTAGGAAAGGGCACAATCCTGAGGAGCAGAGGTGTAAGATGAGAAGGAAGTTATGAGAAGAACCAGTCTTGACCCATGAAGCAAGGACACTCCATGTCACTGAGTTAGTATATGTTCCATTTCCACTCCCCTACAAAAAGGGGTGTAAAGTAAAGCAAGGCCAAGAGCAACCCCAGCTTACCCCAGAACTGAGCCAAAGGCCATGATATTACAAGTTAGACTACTGTAATGTCCATGACAAAGTTCTGTTCGCAAAAATCATAACTTATTATGGTTCATATAGTATTTATATCCACATTCAATATTATCTGAAACATTTAGGGACAAAAACATAAGAGAAACTATAAATGACTGTATGGATATGTAAAATAAAACCTGCAGTTTCTTCAAAGGGAAAATACCCAGCCCACTGGCAGCTATTGCTAAAGAAGCAGTCACATTTTGTACCACACAAAGATGTATCACACTCCTTTAGCTACATCAACCAGGTCACAGGTGGACAATGCATACACAGATTGAGATGTGATCTGGTATGAAAACTAACATCTTTCCTCAGGACGTGAACTAAGAAACGTCCAGATAACATGTGGGTGAGTGAGCCAAAAGGACATCATGAAGTCCTGATGTAGCCACAAGGATCATGACAACCAACATGACCAAGATGTAGGGCCATGGCTGTGCGAGGTTCAAGGCAGAGATAAGTGGTTAATAGAGAGCTGGACATGAAGCAGAAAGGGACAACAGCTCGGTCAGATCAATGGGAAAGGACTGAAACAGAGACCTAAGAGTTTTTCAACCTCATCCTTCTCCTCACCTAGAACCACTGAATGGGTGCAAATCTCCCTACAGACAAGGATTTCCATTAAGGCTGGCGCCTTCCTGGGCTCTGTATGAACCATCCCCACTAAAGGCCTTTGCTTCAGTTAGCTGGAGACTCTCACTGTCTCATAATCTAGAATCTCACTGAATGACAGAAGCAAAGCCAGCACTCCTGGGACTCAGGTACACAAGGATAGTGAGGTCCCAGGAGGGAGGCACGGAGACAGGAAGGTGTGCGTGGAGCTTATGGGGCACTTTCCTGCAGTCAAGGGGATATGCTGTCTACTTCTTGTGGCTCATTCATCCATCTGTTCAATGCATTGCTCAGTGCCAACTATTCTATGCAGCACAAGAACTCAAGATGATGTCCTTATCCTCCAGAAGCAATAGTCTCACAATTTGACAAACAGGGCAGGTAAGAGCTATAAAGACAGGTACTACTTCACAGAAACTAGGAAATGTAGGCTGTGTTAGAGGATGAGTTAGAATTTGAACACAGGTTTGTCTAGCAGCTTTTAATTCTGTACTATTATAATTTATTTTAATGGAAACATAGGACAGAAGACAGAACAGAAAATCTCAAACACACACAAGCATTTTGGGAGGTTGATAGATAGCTGAAGTGAGATCACAACTCACTAGGGAAAAGATTACCTGCAACCAACAGCAAGCAGCTTCAATGTTTACCAGTAGGATAACAAACAAACTGACATTTATTCATACTTATACATGAACACAACAGTCCTCAATTGTGGTAAGAATTCAGCAGAAAGTGACCTTCACATCTTGTGTTCTGATTTTTTTCCCAGGCTGGCCACAGGCTATGTGACACTCCTATGACACGCGGGACTGGTTCCAGCTGTAGACCCAGCCAGCCATTGTGATATGAGGGGTAACAAGGACATTCTGCAGTGCAAAGCCATCACTTTCAGCAGCTTAGTGTGTTAAATGTATTTGTGACCTAGGATGTCTTCAATTTATGATGCATTTATCAGGACACAATCCCATACCATGTCTGAGTAACAGTGTAAACTAATTAAAATGAACGAGAGCCTCATGTTAACAAGAGAGAAATCACCGCAACATAATTATTGAATGGAAAAAAGTTATAGAATGCCTTATTGCATGAGATGTATATAAAAATAAATAGTATCTGCAAAAATATATGAGACTATAAATATCCAAAATTGTGAGTTTATCTCAGAAGAAAATAAAATTAAAGAACACACTGGAGACTTCAACTTGACTTTAATGGTTTTTTAAAATAAAAGCAACAAAAAACTAAAAAAAATTCATAAATTATTAAGAATAGTTTTTTTAGGGTTGGAGATTTAGCTCAGTGGTTCCTGAGTTCAATCCCCAATAACCACATACAATGCTGGGTGTGGTGACTCATGCCCACCAGCAATCACTACCACATACCACAGTGCTGGGTGTGGTGGCTCACACCTGTAATCCCAGCACTTGGGAGGCAGAGACAGGAGGATTGCTGAGTTCCAGGCTTGCTTGGGCTACATAGTGAGCTGAGGGCCAGCCTGAACTACGAAGCGAGACCCTGTATAAAAATAAAAAATAAAATAAAAAAATAGTTTTTTTTTTAAATGACACATTTGTGCACACTCAAAAACTATGTGCACACTCTAAGAAGGACGACTAAAGTGTGAATGGGATTCGAGTGATAGGTTTACAAGTGATTTTTATTTTATTCTATTTCTTTAGTTCTTTACATCTCTTGACTATTTATATAAGTATATGCAAACCAGGTATAGTGGCCCACACCTGTAATCCCAGCACTCAGGAGGCAGAGGCAGAAGAGGATCACTGTGAGTTCAAGGTCAACCTCTAACACAAAACAAGACCTTGTCTCAAAAAAAAAAAAAGTGTATGCAGTTACTTTGGTGTATAAGGAGAATGGGAGAATTGTTTGCTGAAAGGTTACAGCAGACCTGAGATTGCAGTTCTTAGAAAGCTCAGCTTTCCAGGAACTTCAATTCTGAGAGGGTTCCTCAATTTATAGAAAAGACAGTCTACCACACCTAGGGTATTTATGCAAACAATGTGATTTTGATGAATATCTGTTTCCCTGTAGGCAGGGCTGGAATGTGGTGCCTTAGGCAGAGGCTACCATGTTTGAGGACTAGGCAGTCCTCAATAAAAGCCTTGGACAGCAAGTCTCTGAGGAGCTTCCCTGGACATAGACATCACATGCACTGCTGTTTTTGGTGAGAATGGGGAGGGTGCTCCGGGTGCCCTCTCATGTGAAGCAGGAAACCCACACAGACCCACACATGCACCCCTCCTGTGTACCCTTGCACAATCATTGTGATAACCTTGGCCATGAGGACAACTATAGGCTGAGTCCTAAATCCTTCTTGTGACTCCTTGAAAGGAATGGAGGGTGACCTTGGGCTCTGCTAACCAAGGTGGCCACACCACTCTGAGATGCTATAGCAGGATGGGACTAGAAAGCAAGGATGGAGACCAATGAGGATAATTCATTAAGCAAGAAATGATACAGAACTAAGCGAAAGTGATGGCAGCAGAAATGGAGAGAAGGGAAAACAATGTCAAGACACTAAGGAAAGCCATGTGTGGTGGCACACACCTGTAATCCCAGCATTCAGGAAGCTGAAGCAGGAGGATTATTATAAGCTCCAGGGAAGGCAGAACTACACAGTGAGTTCAAGGCCAGCCTGAAGTACATAGCAAGACCCTGTCTCAAACAAAAAGAAAACACACAAGAGATGACTGGAAGGGGAGGCTTACAGGGATGGCAGAATAAGGATGACCTATGAATCACTAACCTGGGCAACAGGGAAGCAGACTGATGGAAAAGCTAATGTGGATCATTTGGGACACAGAATTTTAGCCATTCCCTGTTTGTGTGTGTGTATGTGTGCATGTGCGCGTGCGTGTGGCTACTGAAACCAGGCCTTGCACACCCTTACAACCTTGAATAAGAAAACTAAGAAGAAACTTGGCTCCCAGTAGCCAAGGAAACAATAAATTTTATTATTGCTAAAAAATTTTGAAAGTCTTGAGTTTTGCATTCAAAACAAAAAAGTTAGTATTAAATACAGCTCCCCAGTTGGATGAAATAGAAAGACAATGTTTATACATACACTTTTGGCTATATACTTTATTCAGTCATATAAATATGACAAAGTAACCTAGGGAATGGGAATAAACCAAGTAATTCCGGAAATAGGAATTACATATCTCAAATAGGGAGGAGTGAGTACTGGGGCCACACAGGACAGGAAGAAAAATGTATTCCTATGAGCAAACCAATCTGATTCTAAAGAGGAAAAGTAACTGTGTAGATGTAACTTGCCTGCCTTAGGAATGACCTAGAAACAATCACATTTTCAAAAAGTGTCCAAATTCAGACCACCATCTATATATTAACTAGTCTGTCTGGTAGTTTCTAACTCTATAATAAGCCTATTATATTCTTCCACAGCACGTTTATCCTTTTCTCTTTTTTATTAGTGAATGTGTATATATCTTCCATTCATTGTGGTATAATGCTACATATACACATTGTACCTAGGTCCTTTTTATGGCCCCTAGTGAGGACTTTGGAATCAGGGTATTTGTATACATTGTCTACCACATTGAAGCTTTTTTTTTTTTTTTTTTGAGACAGGGTCTCGCTTTGTAGTTCAGGCTGGCCCTGAGCTTACTATGTAGCCCAGGCAAGCCTCGAACTCTGCAATCCTCCTGTCTCTGCCTCCCCAGTGCTGGGATGACAGGCGTGAGCTACCACGCCTGGCACTGTGGAATGTGGTATTGATTGCTGGTGGGCATGAGTCACCACGCCTAGCACTGTATGTGGTTACTGGGATCGAACTCAGGACCTTGCGCTTGCGAGGCAGGCGCTGGAACCACTGAGCTAAATCTCCAGCCCCACATTGAAGCTTTTTGAACAAATCAAACTACATCTGAAATTGCACTTGGAGTTACCCAAAGTTTAAATGCTTACAGAAAATTTCCAAGTTTTATTAGATGACTTTAATAAGCTGACCATTAAGCAGTCCACAAACCACACTGAGCATAACAGCTCCGCAGTCATTAAACCACTTGAAACTCCCCAAAGCTCATCATCCGGGGTTCCCTGCCAGGTAGATGTTACTTCCCATAGCTTTAGATTCCACTAGTCACTTCAGTACATCCTCACTGGCACTCAGTCCCACCATGCTCACAGGGAGTGACTGCCAGCCAAGGGTTGTCTCCACTTCTCTTTTGGTATTTCTGATTACAGGGTATCAATAGAGAAAATTCTCCAAATTCACATTCTATAAACTTCAAACAAGCCCTTGCCTCCCATTGCCTCAAAAGCATTTACTTCTCTCAGCCACATGCCTATTCCATGCCTCTTTTCTCCACAGTTATCTAAACCTCCAAGACTACCAATGAAATTCAGCATTATTTTGTCTTCTACACTTCAAGATTTGCATGGGTGAGTCTCATGAGAGGCAGGAGTGTGGCAGAAAGCATTCCAGAGGCCTATCATTATGAACCACGAACGCTTGGCAAGTTACTTAAGGCAACCACCAATCCAGCGGTTTAATACTTAGCCTTGTGAAATAGTCATAACAGTAAAGGAGATGATGTAGCATTTATCAGTTTGTTCAATAAATGAGTTCTCTTTCTTTCTACTGCGTAACACCAACCCATTCACCCACTCATTCATACCACTAGTTGACAAACATTTATCAGTACCAATTATGGGTAGGCAGCCTGATGGGTAAAGTCAACAACATGTCTTGTCTATCTCTAGGACTTGACCCTGTGTCCACCTCCATGTCTTTTCTTCCACTACTGTTTTCTCTTAGAACTTCCTGCCTACTTTTCCAACTCCTCTTTCCACCAGCATCTTCCATCTCTCTAGTAATTCCTTTCTGTGCCTTCAAGCATATACAAGCCTCCTTCCCTGAGGTTATCTTGAATTCTATGGCTTCCTGCTAGCAAAACAGTGCTCCTTTAGGCTTCCCTTCAACATCCAGCTTCTTTTGTTTTTGTTTTTGTTTTTTTTTTGAGACAGGGTCTCGCTTTTGTAGTTCAGGCAGGCTCTGAGCTCACTATGTAGTCCAGGCAAGCCTCGAACTCAGCAATCCTCCTGTCTCTGCCTCCCGAGTGCTGGGATTACAGGCGTGAGCTACCACACCTGGCAACATCCAGCTTCTTAATGAATCATATTTATGTAATGGTCCCAGTCTATCCTTGTTTACTGCAGTCCATGTTATTCTGCTCCTTCCTCTCAAAAACCTGAAATGACATGCTTGGAAACTAGAAATGGATTTCTAGGTATCAATTCCAATGATCCTTTCTTTATTTCCTTCATTTCTCTACAGCTCTTAAGCATTTTGACAAATGTCTGTCTTCTTAAACCATTACTATAGCTGTTATGAAATTGCACTAACTTTCTTTCTAACCCTAATAAAACTGCTGATTCTCTGTGGCTTTTCCCCACTTTTGCTCTGAAATATGGATGCTGCCCACAGCTCATCTTTGTACAATGTTTTTCCTGTACAAAGGGCTACCTCAGAAGTCCATCCCCATCCAGGGCTGTTTCCTGCCTTTACAAAGATGGCTCCAAAATCCAATCCTAATTTCTCTTCCAAATCCATCTTGCATTTCAAACTGACCATACATTTTGTGTTAAGCACTCTGCCACTACCTCAAACTACTTTCTTCTACACCCCTTATCTACTCCTCTTCCTGTTTTTTGTTTTGTTTTGTTTTGTTTTGTTTTTGAGACAGGGTCTCACTAAGTAGTACATGTTGGCCTTGAATTCACTATGGAACCCAGGCTAGCTTCAACCTTCCTAGTGCTGGGATTACTGGAATGTGTCACCATGGCCGGCTGCTATACATTTCTATTAGATGTCATATGATTCCCAGTGGTCCCAAATCCAAACTCTTACTTCACCTTTTCCTCCCAAATCTAGTCACCAAGTGCTTCTGGCTCTTCTGCAATGTCATTTGCATCCTTTCCCTACCACTATCACCAACAAAATTCAGGTCCAATACAGTCTGCTACACATTCCTTACTTTCTGCCATTGGTTCTTTCTACTCTCTCCTGAAAGTGACCTCTTGGATAACTATCTGGAACATTTTATTCGAGGCAGTGCACGGATCAGGCACATACAATCAATCCACCCTGATGATTGGGTCTCATCCTGAGATTGCCCTGGTCTCAGTTAGTTTCTTCGCCTTTGTCTTCCGGTGTTAACTTTGACACTGCACACCATTAAAACAGCTCCCTGTCACATCTGCCTAACGCGTTGCTACTTTGGCCTCCCATCTCCCCATCTGCTCGCGCAGAGGGCCACGGCAGGGAGCTAAATGAAGCGGCGTGGGGGCGCTCTAGTGAATAAATGGGACCTAAGCAGGTGGCAACACTGACTGTATCAATTCCACCCACATTCAGCAAGCACACATTATCGCAAGAAAGAACCGGAGGAGCGAGGCAGCTCCCAAACTTCCAACCTGAAGCCCAGGATCTGGCACGCGAAGCAGGCACACCATAAGCCCATGCCAACTGTGCCCACACCCGCGAAACACAAACACACTGGGGGATAACCTTCGCTCCGCACCCCTTGGAGCCAGGGCGTCACCACACACCCTCAGCCGGCGGGTTCCTTCCGCGTCACCCCTTTCTGCTTCCACATCACCTCTCTCACTTCCCCAAGATTCCCTTCTTTCCGGCGCTGTGCTCACTCGGCTCCTAGAAGACACAGACCGGAAAACCTTCAACTCTGGAATAAAGTGCCGGGGACCTGGGAAGACGGAGTCTCTTCAGGTCGGAAAAGCAATGCGCCTGCGCGGAGGTCTTGGCCCGCAGACTTTCCAATCATTGCGCCGCCTTTGCACGGACTCCATTTCCCAAATGTCTCTGCGCCCGCCTCGCTACCAAACGTCGTAGAACAATCGGCGCAGGCGTACACTCGTGAGAAAGCGACTGGTGGTGCTGAACCCGGTGCAAAACAACTATAAAGTCTCCTGGACGAACAGAGGGAGTGGCCATGGATGCCTGGGAGATTTAAAATCTTCCTGAAGTACTGCCTACTTGTGATGTTCATATTGCTCCAATTGTAGGGCTGTCCGAAGGAAACTTGTCTCTCTGATCCTACTGTCTCCTCTGTCTTCCTAGGGAGAATCGCGGCTACTCCAGTTTGAGGGGTTTGGAAGATGCATTTAGGCCAGTGAGACTTGGAGTTTGGTTCTGAGGAAGGGTCTGAGCAAATGTGGGCACCGGGAGAATAGAAGGACCCAGTGTGTACTTAACTGGGCAGGAGGGATGACTGCCGACAGTGCCGACAGTTCGAGCCTGTCTGCCGTAGTGTTGCAGAAGGGCCCCTAGCCAGAGACGGAGCAGGAATTCTCAACCTTGGCTGCAACTGGAGTCACTTGGACAACTGGTGACTTAATAATGTCTGGGGCTCACTGAAAACGGAGAGTTTGTAAAGGTCATCTGGTGATTCTACTATGAAAGTGAAGCTAAGAACCACTAAAATTGAGATCGAAACCATCGAGACTAAAATTAAGCCCAAAAGGTGATAAAATGTTTCAAAAGGGCCGGAGATTTAGCTCAGTGGTTCCAGCGCCTGCCTCGCAAGCGCAAGGTCCAGAGTTCGATCCCAGTAACCACATACAATGCTGGGCGTGGTGACTCACGCCCACCAACAATCAATACCACATACCACAGTGCCAGGCATGGTGGCTCACGCCTGTAATCCCAGCACTCGGGAGGCAGAGGCAGGAGGATTGCTGAGTTCCAGGCTTGCCTGGGCTACATAGTGAGCTGAGGGCCAGCCTGAACTACAGAGCAAGACCGTCTCAAGAAAAAAAAAAAGTTTCAAAAACAAGTCCTTTTGTAAGCAAGTGTGTTACAAATAAGAACAAGACAGAATTACTGCCCTAAATTAACTCATGGCCCATGGAAAGATTAGAACATGAAATTATTGTAATACAATGTATCATGTTTAGTAAATTTAGGGATTCAATGTGGGAACAAAAAACATGGCAAGAAAAGGTGGAAAATGGTTCCTGTAGCTGGTACATTTCAAGAATGAGCAATTACATTAGGAAAAAGTACAATCTATCCAGAGAGAATAGCGTATACAGAGGTATAGAGGATGAAATGCAAAGAATTAGTAGGAAGATATGGATAAGGTTGATGTATGATGTAGCAGATTTTGTGCTGCACTGGGTTGGACCTTTCTGAAGGATTAGAACTTGATTAAATTCACGACATCTAAGACATAATTTTCTTTCTTTTCTCTCTTACATTAAAAAAAAATTCACCCAGCCTTATACTGAGAGAGGAAAGGTTGGGATCCTAAACAGGTTTCCTTCTAGAGTCCCCCACACATTGACAGGCCCTAGGCTTTATTGTCTCAGGTCAGAGTAGAAGTGTATGTGTGTTGTGTAGGACTTACCAGTGTAAAAGTCAGATTTGTTTTGCATGTCTCAGGATCCCAGCTCACAGTTAATGTATTCATTCAAAAAACAATAATGTATTATTTTCCAGTTTTATGTGGATGAGGCAGTAATCTGATTTACATGGTATTAGCTGGGCTGCAGGGATGGCTGAAAGATTCAACATGTCCTTACCCAAGTGGCCAGTTGGTGCTGGCTGCCAGTGTGGGGTTCCATGTAGATCGTTGGCAGGATATCAGTTCTCTTCCACTGGGGCTTCTGACAACATGGTTTGAGGGGAACATTCTAGGGAGTGAACGAAGAAGCGACAGACCCAAGGTCTTTACACTTAGCTACAATCTCAGGCCCCTTTCTTATGTTTAACTTTGAAACAGGTTCCCAGTAAGTTTCCAAGTTGCTTAGGCTGGGCACCTGAGATCTTTCTGCCTCAGCTTCCTAGAGTGTACCATCATACCTGCCTGAATGAAGGTATGATGAAGATCTTTGAAGGCTCAGCCTCAGATATCCCCACCATGTTCTCCTTTATATCTTCAAACCCATCCATTCTTATTGTTAATTCTATTATATAAGTTCAGTAATTGCTCCAGCAGAGTCCTTACTGTTCTTTCAAATATCTTTTCAAATTCTTTACTTTTATATCTGATTACTAGTATACTTATTTATAAAGATGTCTATAATTTTTCAACATCTTCAGTTTTTACAATCAGTTTCCATTTTTCTAGGAACATTAAGAGAATTTTTGCTAGTATTCTCTAAAGACTTAAAAGTATGTGGTATCTAAGCAGCCAAGAAGTGACAGGCATTGTTCAAAATGAAACTGGTGTCTCCTGGGCCTAGTAGTAGCTTGTGGGCTCTGCTAGACTGCAGAATGTTATGGCTGTCTGTTGCTGTCAAATAAATCTCTCCAAACTCAGTGGTTTAAAACAACAAATTCATTAGGCCAATAAACTCTATGGGTCAGGAACTTGGACAGGGACAGCAGGAGTAGCCTCTTTCTGCTTCGCACTTTCTTTGTATGATAGAGAAGGATATATTCTTTTTTTTGGGGGGGGGGACAGGGTCTCGCTTTGTAGTCCAGGCTGGCCCTGAGCTCACTATGTAGCCCAGGCAAACCTCAAACTCAGCAATCCTCCTGTCTCTGCCTCCTGAGTGCTGGGATTACAGGCGTGAGCCACCATGCCCAGCACTGTGGTATGTGGTATTGATTGCTGGTAGGAGTGAGTCTCCACGCCCAGCATTGTATGTGGTTACCAGGACTGAACTCAGGACCTTGTGCTTGCGAGGCAGGCGCCAGAACCACTGAGCTAAATCTCCAGCCCCAAGAGAAGGATATATTCTTGTCCCCACTGTTAAAAATGACACACATGAAACTACACACTGGATACAGGTTTGTGTGAGGAAAAGAGAAGTTTATTCCAACAAACAGACTAAAATCAGGGAATAAATGGGGACATTTTAACAGCTGGCTGGAAAAGTAAAGTGTATTGTATCCATGTGTCTGGATAGACTGACATTTAAAGAGAAAAATATCAGCAGTTACCTCGGAAAGGAATTAGGTTTATATAGGTATCAAAGGTGCTAAGGAAACTCATGTGAAGAGTTTATGATTGAGTCTGAGGACAGTCAGTACAGGTGTGGACAATCGCTGGGCTTTTTGGTGCTGGGGAGATTGTCTCCTACTTACTAAGAAAGAGCCTGTCATTTTCTGAAAGCCACCTGTTTGTTTTTGTCCTGTTTGTGAAGGACTCACTTTGGTCAAGCCTGACACTCCCTTCTGCCTGCTTCCTGGCTGTCATGGGATGAGCATCTGCCCAACACCTGGCCTTCCCATCATGCTGTTTCTGCCTTTGACCCAGCTGACTGGACTGAAACCGGGAGCCAAAATAAACCTCTCCTCCTTAACACTGTGGTGTTGGGCATTTTGTCCCAGGGACTAAGACAGATGGCCATATAGGATACCATCCTTCTCTTTTTATGGATTCTCTTCATGGGAGAGAAGGGTGGAAGGTGGGGGGTAGAAGAAAAAGGTTGATTGTTTCAGTTCATATCTTTGGCATATCTATATTTCAACTGCTGTTTCTACCGTGCCTTTCTCTTCTGTCTAACTGTGTTGTCTTCTGTTCTTTCTCCCAGCAGGCTGTGCTCCTCCCTGGCTACTTCTTGCAATGTAAGGAGTCTACTTCTTGGGTGGGCCTTGACCTTTTCTCTCAAACCACCTTTTCTCTTTGCTGTTGCTGCCCAATACTCTTTATTCAGATCTCCAGTCTACCTCTGTCTCTTTTCCTTTCCCTCTCACTGAAGGAAGTGTCCTTGCTTTACAGCATGTGACCTGTTTAGGGCCATAAGCTGACTGAGTCACCTTAGCAGAATGGCATGGGCCCTTAGTGATATTTATTTTCACTTTTACCTTTTGGGATGGGGGTGGTTGCTCACTCAGCAAAGGAGTTTGAGTACTTTTAGGCCTTGTTCTGGGAACTAGATATGGTATGAGGATGACTGTCACAGAGACTTGGAGTCAGCTCAACATGCAGGCAGCTAGGCACTCTCGCCTCTTAGCAGAGGAGCCCCTGTCTGCCTCCTCATGCCTTTATTCACCCAAACGTGGGTCCAAGCTGTTAAGAGTCACCACCCTACAAAAGGGCTTCTAAACTGTGCCAGATCAAAAATGGCTCCCTTTACCATGTACCCCTCCACTGTGCTAGAACTAAAATGGCCTCCCTTCCCATGCACACTGAAGGTCAGCCTATCTGTAAACTCCCTAACCTGCCACCCAGGACAAGCCAATTCCAAAACACAGTGCTCTCCCAACCCCCAAGTCCTCATAAAAACCCCACTCCACTTCCCAGTGCCCTCTCTTGCCACTGTTTAAGATATCCTGGCGGCTTTCACCTCTATTAAAACCTTGCAATGGGTGTTCCTACTTTGGCTTGCTTTTCTTTCATAAGCAGTCAAATAACACCCGTCATCTTCTTTCCAGGATCCACTAGTGCGTGCACTGCTAAACAACTTAATTCAGCAGTCTTGACTTCCCCCAGAACCTGCAGTGTGCTGTGACCCTGAAGCACAGCCCTACTGCTTCCTTTCTGCCCACAGAGGAGGCCGGTTAGGCCTCTGTTCTTCTCTGGTCCTCGACGGTGATTAGTGGTAGCAGCCTTTATTTTATACTCATTACTAAGATGCATGTGTATCACCAATAAACCGGGTGGATGGGATGGAAGAGAAATATTGTAGGATAGCTTCACAGAAGTTCTGAAAAACTTCGATGCTTTTGATATAATGGCTACCACATCCTTAGTCTATCAGAAATGACTGTATTTACTTAAGCCCTTCAAATGGGTTTTCATTTTTAATAGGGCCCTTTACCCAGGCAAGTCAGAAAGTGTGGCTGGTGTTGCCTTCACATCCCATATATTGGTTTCTCTTCCAGAGCACTGAGAGGATTTCCAGAAAGCTCTAGATTTCAGTTCTGCCTTACAAATGCACCAGCCAGTCATTTATGTTTGTTTTCATCACTAATTCTTAAGGTTCCTCTAGTGCTTTACATGGGACTAACCATCTTATTCAGGGCCTCTTGAGTTCATCTGAGGCAGTTCCGTGA